>JAJLSN010000245.1:0-196020 GCA_030567655.1 Nakazawaea ernobii
TCCAAATATGCAATTTTATTATATAATACCGATGGGTGTATCGATTGATCTTTGGTTTCCGACTTGTCACTCCGAATTTCTTGTGATTCCCTTTCGTACACCACTAGCGTTTTGTTTTGTTCAAATCTCTCCGTTTCTCTCTTTTCGAATTCAGACTTAGCAAGGTCAGCTGCAAATCTTATATTGTGATATTTCTGTATACTTATAGTTAGTAGAAGAAAAATGTGTTGTTTCAATTCAATGACTTCAAATATAAACTTACCAACTTATGAATTTGATATAAATAGTACTCTACTGTATCCATCTTTTGTATGCAGTATGTTTCAGGGTCACGAAGCTTAGGACTTAAGTCATCTTCGTAACCATTAAACACAACTCGGAACTTTTTCAAGACTCCAGCATCCAATTGCTCGTATTTCTCTTTAAAATAGAAACCCCCATAGTTCAAGTCTTCCTCTGGGAATTCAGCTTGTATAGCAACGGCTATTTGCTCCCACAGGTCACCTTGCAATAGCGTTGTAGCGGCCAAAAACGGTAACCTTTCGAGCACTAGTTTGACCAACGGTAGCTTTATCAATTCATACTTTCGCACTTCTTCAGTTTCGAAATACGACTTCTCTCCTAACAATTTCTTGAGTGACATGATGCTCTATTGTCTATTGTCTAACGTCTACATCTCTCTTTCTGTTATTTGTTTATCTCGATTAGTTGATATTAGATACACGTCGATAGAGGGATGGAGAAAAAGAAATTTTGCAGTAAAAAAAAATTTTTTTTCTTAAAAAAAAAAAAAGATTTTTCACTCTGTTATAAAGAGTATTATACATCTCTTGTCTACTTGGTCATTCTATCAATTGCATCTCAAGATATACACATATATAACTAGAAAATGGGTAAATCAGCTATAAAGACACAAAAGAAGTCCTCAAAGGTCTCCTCAAAGAAGGTTGAGAAAAAGCCAGTCGAATCCTCAAGTGATTCAGACTCATCAAGCTCATCATCATCATCATCAAGTGAATCAGAATCTTCAGACTCTGAAAGTGAGACTGAAGACAAGGATTCCGAATCTTCATCAGAAGAGAAGGTTGAAGAGAAGAAGGAAGAATCATCAGACTCTTCAGACTCTTCCGATTCATCAGATTCATCAGATTCAGACTCATCATCAGATGAAGAAGAAGAAGAGAAAAAAGTTGTTGTAAAGAAGGCTGAAAAGAAGACAGAAAAGAAATCAGACAAAAAGTCTGAAAAGAAGGCTGAGAAGAAGGTTGAAAAGAAGGTTGAAAAGAAAGAAGAATCGTCAGATTCAGAATCATCAGACTCAGATTCAGACTCATCAGATTCATCATCAGATTCATCATCAGACTCAGACTCAGATTCTTCCGATGAAGAAGAAGAAAAAGATTCAAAGAAGGATGAAAAGAAGAAAGAAGAGTCAGACTCTTCTGATAGTGATTCCTCATCATCAGATTCAGATTCATCAGACGATGAAGAAGAAGAAGAAAAGAAAGTTGAAGAACCAAAGAAACGTTCAGCTGAAGAACCAGCTACACCAGCTAAGAGAGCCAAGACTGAAGGTGATTCAGAACCAGCTACATTGTTTGTTGGTAGATTATCTTGGAGTATTGACGATGATTGGTTGAAACGTGAGTTTGAACATATTGGTGGTGTCGTTGGTGCTAGAGTCATCATGGAAAGAGCTACAGGAAAGTCAAGAGGTTACGGTTACGTCGATTTCGACAACAAGGCCTCAGCTGAAAAAGCTTTGGAAGAAATGCAAGGTGCTGAAATTGATGGTAGACCAATAAATTTGGATATGTCAACTTCCAAACCTCACACTCCAGCCAACAGACCTAATGATAGAGCTAAACAATACGGTGATGCTCCATCTGAACCATCTGATACTTTATTCTTGGGTAACTTGTCATTCAACGCTAACAAAGATAACATATTCACTGCATTCAGTGAATACGGATCCGTCATAAGTGTTAGAATACCAACACATCCAGATACCGAACAACCAAAGGGTTTTGGTTATGTTCAATACTCATCAATTGATGAAGCCAAAGCTGCTTTGGAAGCATTAAACGGTGAATACTTGGATGGTAGAGCTGTCAGATTAGATTTCTCCACTCCAAGGGACCCATCAACCAGTGGTGGTAGAGGTGGCTTCGGTGGAAGAGGTGGCTCAAGAGGCGGTTTCGGTGGAAGAGGTGGTTCAAGAGGTGGCTTCGGTGGAAGAAACGTCGGTGGAGCATTCGGTAATCAACGTGGTGGTGCAGGTGCAGGTGCTACAGGTGCCAACCGCGCTCCTTTGAATGCTGAATTCAAGGGTAACAAGAAAACTTTTGATTAAGTCTTTTAGGAGTCATTGATGATCAAAATCGTGTACATTATTAAACATTCATTATTTTGGTTTTTTTTCTATTTATACAAATCTCTTACTATATACACAACATTGGATTCAATTGTTCCATATCGTTCTCACCATTCAGGTTCTTAATTATTGTTTTTAAAAAGTTTTGTCATTTTTATCAAAATAAAAAAAATAAAGTCGTGTATAAATATCGACTAATGGCTTGTATCTACCAAACCCGATAGAGAAAGAAATCAAGTAAGAGTGGGCAGAGCCTATCTGTAAACAAACGACAAGAGACCATTAAAACATATATAGTCCAAGTTTCAGCCCCAGACTTTTGAAGTGAATATGAAGAAGGCTGTCAATAGGCTCATTCCACGAAGTAGGAAGCTAGGCTCCACAGTGGTGAAAAAATTGGATATAAGTTCGATACAAGATTTTTACATCATACTAGACGATCCCCATAAGCTGTATATACCAGGAGATCAGATCAAGGGTGAGATATTCTTGACCTTGAATAAAAACTTGTTAAATGTGTCAATAGATTTAAGTTTGACGGGGAGCATTAAGGTAAAGCATTCGTTAACTACAAGTTCATTAAGATCAAAAAAGAATACCTTATTTAGCCACGTTATACGGATTTACCCCGTGGTAGATCTGGATCTGGTTCGAAATGATGATTCCAACGATGATGGTTACAATTCATTCAACAATGGGTTGACAAAGGGACAACATATTTTCCCATTTGTAGCTCAGCTACCTAAAGAAAACATATTCACAAGCATTTCATTTGAAAAAGGTTCTATAGGTTACAAGTTGAAAGCATTCATCGGAGAAATTAACGGTGAAGATGAAGCCCCATTGTTCACATGTGAAAAGCTGTTGAATGTTATCAAACCAATAAATGTGGCGGCCTTGCCCAATCCCAAGGTTAAAACGTTAATTGTAAAGTACCCTACCAAAAAGTTAAAGAAAACAATGTCACAAACATCAACCACAAATTCGTCAGTCATTTCTATAACATCACAGGAAAATGGAACACCAAGCAATACACTACCATCCCCGGATTCTTCCGTACCCAATAGGCATTCGAATTTAGAAATTGATAAATCAAAGATAAAATTGAGCGTGGAACTTCCGAATTTAGGATATCTTCGAGGTGAGCTCATACCGGTTAAAATATCACTACAACATATCAAAAGAGTTTCAAACTTAAACGGGATTATAATAACGTTGATACGTATATGCAACGTTGATTTCGGACCTGGTGGGCCCGTTCAATCATTTCGAAAAGATTTATCCCAATCAATAGCGCCATTATTCGTTGATCCAACCACCTTCAAAGCTGAAATAAATTCTTCTGTGAGGATACCTGCTGAAGTATTCCCAACAATTACAGGGAACCAATTTATAACTTTTCAATACTCAATCGAGGTGATTGTAATCTTGTCTAATAGCAAAGGGGTCACCCGCACTTTTCAAGAGAAAGTCGAGGATGATGAGGATTTACACGGAATAGCTTCTAAGTCACAAAACACGTTACAGCTGTCAAGTGCAGAATCTCCATCAGATTACTTAATGACTGGCGTTAACAATCTGCACTCGAATTACATTTTCAACGTTGACAAGTTGAAAAGAATGAAAAATGTTTTAACGTTGAATACAGAAGTAATAGTGGGGACAAAGAGGAAAGAGCAAAATACTGGCTCTAATCGCCAACGCCGTCATCGTCCATCACTTCTAGGTGACACACCCGTTTCTGAGTCCTCTTCTAATACTCAATCTACGCCAATTTCAAATAACGACTATTCACGGCCTCCATCGTTACAGACATTCTCACTATTGGTAGAGTCATCGCCCAATGATCGTGTATCATCAACAAACATTGACCAAATCGTCGATGTGACAACACCTTCTCCAATTGCAAGCGACTCTGCACAACAACCAAGAACAACATTTCAACCTCCGGCTATACCAGAATATGAAAACTTGACTGAAAAGCAAATACTACAATTGCAAGAGACATCATTACTCCCTTCAGAGCCAGTGTTGTTTTCTAGATCGGATCCACATAGGACAAGCTCATTCTCACAGCCGCACACAATGGAACTTGGAAATGAAGCTGTAAACGGAGTTCCAAGAGATTCAAGTTTCCAGTCGAGTGGTGAGCTGCTTGATTATGTACCAGAATATCAGGAATATGACAAAAGCAAAATTCATCAAGAAGGGTCATTGGATTTTCACAAGAAAGATGAAGACGACGACTTGTATGCAAGAAGCAAATTAGCCAGTCAAATCGAAGGAATTACTGTTGATGTTACCGAAGATGAACACAACTCGGAAGAATCGAACAGATATCTGTAAATCATCGTTCTTGCCTAATATCTATATATACATATATATAAACTTGTATCACTAATAATATACGCCGTGCCGTTGCCTATAATGAAAAATCACATGGCAAAAACCACAAAAAAAAACATCACAAAAATACGAAAATACAACAAAATTTTTGTGTTACACAAAACTTAAAAGCTTGATGAATTTATAAAAATCGATCGACATCTCTCTCGTAATTCTAACAGCGGTTGTTTTAGTCGTTTGGAATTTTAAAATATGGATTATAATCACAAAGATGCTGTGAAGTATTCTGTTGGGAAGACCCAAACAGGTCAATTGTTCCAAATACCTGAGACATATGACATGGTGAGGTCCTTGTTCGATCCCACAATCAAAAAATCTATCAGTGATTATCTAATTGTCATATCTTTGTTACTGAACGTTGGAATATACTACTACTTTCCACATTGTACACCTATATATATACTGTTGTATGTGTTTTGGAGATTGTCATATAATGTAGGGATTGGAGTTTTGCTTTATAAGCAGTCAAACCACAAAACCTTGTTCAAATGGTTTGAAAAACAACAGGATAATTATTTTTTCAAGAGGGAGTTGAGTGCCAGGTTGAATAAGAAAGGTTTGGAGGACACTCCAGTTGAGTTCAAGACTTGGATTATCTTCAGGAGCATAGTGAATTTGATTTTGATGAATGATTTTACAACTTATATGCTATTGGTCCTTTCATGCTCATCTAACGCTATAGATCGTTCCAACATGCCAATGACCTATTTCAGATGGGGATTAGGTGTATCATTTTTCATATTTAATCTCATTGTTAAATTAGATGCTCACAAGATCGTCAAAGATTATGCGTGGTACTGGGGGGATTTTTTCTTTAGGTTACATAACAATGAAGATTTGATATTTGACGGAGTTTTTGATTTGGCACCTCATCCAATGTACTCAATTGGATATGCTGGATACTATGGGTTCGCATTGATGACTCAGAGCTATACTGTTTTGTTCATGTCAATTTTTGGTCATATTCTGCAATTCATTTTTTTGAAAATTGTGGAGGATCCTCATATCGAGAAGATTTACGGCTCAGAAGACAACCAAGAACTAGATTTTATCAAAAAACGTGACTCAGTTATTTTCAGAGATGACAAGCCGTTGATAATGTTAAATGATTTCAATTACATAAGAGCCACTGATTGGTTAAGTGTTATCATCATCTCATTATTTGTGTTGCTAGGTTCAACACCTTCAATGAATTCTGATCTATTATTTGCTATAACATTTTTCTTGAGTTTGGGAACGAATATTATTACAAATGGTGTGTTGTATTTACAAAGTCATTTCAAATCCTTCACCTTGTTGAACTTGAACAAAAACCAGTCTATTAAAGATAGCGAGGAGTTAGAGATTAATGCCTTCAAAAATTGGTGTATTCTCTACAACAACTTAATTCTTATAAAATATAGCTCTGTTTTCAGTTTAGCTACGAACTATTTGATTAAGAATAGGCTCTTTGAAAACAATTACTGGGTGCAACTTAGAGTATTGGTGTTCATTATTTTGGTAATATCTCAGTTTTTGGTAAACATGAGTATTGTTAACACTATCGGAAGATTTGGATGGTTTTATGGTGACTTTTTCTTGGTCTCTCAACAATCCAGATCTAAGTATATAAACAATTGTCTTTCAAGATCTGGAATTTATCGCTATTTGAACCAACCGGAAAGATTCACTTCGTTGATGACAATTTTTGGCCTCACCGTTTTATTTAACTCATTTAGGTTTTTTATCTTGGCTATTGTGTGGGTGGTCAGTACTTTTATATTGATCAATTTCATTGAGAGACAGCATATGATTAAAATATATGGAGAAAATGTTGTAACTCACAAGTCTGGTGTCTCTAAATCTATCAATCAACTCTTCATTCCAAAACCAGTGCAAGGAAGAATGGGTGTTGTGAATGGAAACGTTGACAAGATGATTGACGATACTTCGAAAGTGGTGAACGATTTTATAAGAAGGAGATTTAGTAATGAAAACCTGAGTGACAAATATATCAAAGTTATCAGGAGTAATTCTTCTTCCCAATTGACAATAGTTAAAACCAACAAAGAAGACGAGACACGCAGAGCTGACGACAATGCCATCTTAGAGGAAGATGATGAAGATGGTGAAGGCTCTCTCAAATTTTTGAATATCAAAGAAGATTTATCAAGCAAGACTAAATTCTTCTATGTAGGTGAAGAGATAAACCTATATTGGAACTCTCCAGGAGCTACACCAAAAGCTTGGATGGGTTTATACAAAATTTTAAGCACGCACAATTCTAGATTGACAACTCTAATTTCATCGAAAAATCACTGGGTAGGTTTGAAGAAAGACGGTGGTTATAAAAATGGCTTTACGAAACAAATTGTTTCAGAAGACGGATCCGAGGGAGAAATCAAATTCACCAGGGATTACTTGTATTTTGAACCTGGTGTCTATGAGCTTAGGCTTTACAATGATGAAAGCCACCATGTATCATTTATCAGTGAACCTTTTGAGTTTAGAATCAAAAAAATCGAAATACCTTCAGAGATCAGTCCAAAATTTGTTGATGAAGTTGCAACAGTCTTTCATAAGATCTCCAAATATGACGAGTTCAAAGACTTGTTAGGTAATGAAAAAGCAGTTCAAGATTTCAGAAAGTTTCTCAACCAAAGTATTGGTTTGAATTTGAACTTAACATCAATTTACAACTGTGACAGTATCAACGAATTAGCTACAAAAATAATCAAAATCAAAAAATTGATTGATGATATCAAATAGACTGCTTATAGATCAATGTTTATAGTTACATAAAATATCATGGAATCAATGATCAAATTTTTCAAGCAAATAAGAATTCAAATTAGCTCTTACCAAGACACTCATCTCTTTGCACTTTTCTACCAACGCCTCTGTATTGTCATCTTCTATCTCATCATTTCCTTCGAACCAAATACCTACAATTTCATCTTTGTAATTCATAAACGCCAGGAGTAATTCCAAGCCTCCATCTTCAGATGTAGAAAGTGGATCTATTATCGTTTCACCATCCTTATATAGTAAATTACCACACGTTATCATATCTTTCAATTCAATTTGAGCATCAACCAATGCCAAGTTGACGCTATGTATTATATCCTTGGTCAATGATAACAATGATGTGTTAGAATTTGTGTTCAAAATTTTAACAAATATTTCAATCGAGGATTTTGGATAGTTCTCCAACACTATACTACTCAACAAACAACTTTCAACAAATGAAGATATTCTGTGCTCAATCTTTGTCAAATTCAATTTACCATTGAAATTTGTAGGTATATTCGAATCTAATTTGTTTATCAAGTTATTTGGTTGTTGTAAAAAAGGAGCAAATTTACACTCGATAGACAACGCCAGTTGGTCAATAAAAGATCCCCTTATTGGTCTAGGACCACTTACTGACGTCTGAATAATAGTCTTTTCTTGCTTTTCTAAATATGATGATCCATTTGCATTTGTTATTAACCCAGTTTCTATGGAAAATTTTGATAATTCATTGTTCTTCAGACTTGCGTCTATTGTTGTGGTCGGTTTTATATCTTCCGATCTGTCAAACAGGAATGGCTTTGCAGACGACGGTCCCAAAAGTCTTCTTCTGTCTTGTATATTCATATTCTGATTAATCTAAAAGTATAGGATATAGTATAAAAGTTTTTTTAATGAATTTTTTTTTTTTTAGTTTTTTTTTTCTTATTACATCGTTTTTCGAAAGTATACTATAAATCATCAATTGTTCTTATAAAGGTATAAAAGTTCTTAAGAAAAAAATAGATTATAAGACCACGGCATGAGCCAAAACTCAATGAAGACAAAAATTAAGTGTCTTTAATGTGCGTTTGGTACAATTCTTGGTTCAAGCGATAATGAAAGTTTATGTTGGTCATTGACATCAGGACTGACACTAAACCAATTATCCAAAAAGCTTTGAATTTCATGGACAATTTGAAAGTTATATGGCGCCCTTTCATATTTCAAAGATTCAACTATAGTGTAATAAATCTTGTAACGTTTGTAAAAATTGATAATTTTGCGATCACGATCAATATGATCGGAAATTGCCTGTGAGACAAATGTCAAATCGGTCAAGTAAATACCCAAGAATGGTATACAAGGTTCGCTCTCCTTCACAAATTTCAACAAATCTCTGTACTCATTGTAATTTCTATCGATTGACATTAATTTATCCAATCTGTTGAAAGTCTCCGTGTAAGCTTTTGGAACTTGTGCCCAGGTCTTTTTCAACCTTGCAATTGGAGAAGACGAAAGTGCACTAATCATAGCTGTCAAAGAGGAATAGTTTTTCATCATCAAACACTTTTCGCAAGTCTTGATGAAATAGACTATCGTCTCTGCTCTTTTCTTAGCATCTTTATGCTTGATAATCATGAATGAAATAAAATTTGTCAACTTGTTGGCATATGATATAAAATATTTGATATTTATTGAGGAACCCAAATGTGAATATTTATCTCCCCATACTTTATCCAAAAACTCCAGCTCTGTTATTCTACTGTAAAAGGCAAATTCTCTTATAGTCAATTGCCTAGCCATTTCCAAAGGATCAATGTCTCTTAACTTTATTCTTCTCAACGACGATCCTTTCAAAATAGGTGGTGGTGGTGGTGTAGTGTTTTGAATGGTCTCGATCTTGTAACTGCTACCAACACTGTTTGGTGTTCTTCTCTTACAAACTTCAGTTAATTGATCAATCTTGTCGTAATAATCTTGTTTGTTAGGAACAATATGAGTTGAAACTCTTTCCACAAATCTTTTGATTTGATTCATCAATTCTTCATTGAAATAAAAATAATTCCAATATCTTGTTAGTAAAAGCCAAACGACAGTCATGGTATTTATCCGTACGATTTTTAATTTTTTTTCAATCCACGTATTATATTCTTCAAAACTTAAACCTTCAGGAGGAAGAATTTCGTACCTAGCTTCAAGTTTTGAAACAAGTTCTGAGGGAGTGATGAAACTTCTGAAAGTGAGTAGGAAAGCACCAATGAAATCAGAATCTCTCTCTCCGTTACTAGTCAAATGGGAAACTAAACCGTCAATTGAACCGCCTTTAACATTTCCCTTAGAGTCATATATTATTGAATACTCATCTTCATCAACATCCAAATACCATGGAATGTTTTTTGATGATCTACGTGCATGGGTAACATCATCATTTCTGTACTCGTCAATTAAATCAGGCATTGTGCTATGTCTTTCACCCATAAACAAACTAACATCAAATTCAATGTTCATGTTTCTTGACGAGTAGTTCAAAACGCTTTCTCTTTCATTGATCAACTGCTGAACAGAATATAAGATCATCCCCAAGCTTGTACCGAGTTTATGAATTGACTCCCTCAATTTATCATCTTTCTTGAATTGTACAAGACCATCATTATCGTTACTAATATCGTTTTCAATCAATAACATTTTCAATCTCAATGCTAATTGCTCAGTTGCAAGCTGTGGGGTCGATCCATTTGAGTTATCATCCTCCCTAATACTTTTGAAAAGTTCGGGATCATCCAACGTCAAACCTTGAGCGTCCATTATTAACTCGGAGAGTGCATCATAAAGTTCTTGTTTATACTCAAAGAATTCAATTAACATTGGATAAGTATATGAAATCAGATCCTTTTCAAACAATCCAGATTCCAGCTCTGATGAAACGTCTTTAGGATCAGTAGATTCCTGTTGAGGAATTGAGAAACTTTCTGATTGCTCTTTAAACAGTGGAATTTGTTTCGCTGCTTTGAAAACACTGAAATCAAATGATTCAAGGATATCCATAACTCTTGAAGCTGGTTGCAATACATCATACACAACAGTTAAAACAGTTATATTTCTTTCATTTTTAAATTTTGTCAAATTAACCCCTTCAGGTGGTTGAGAGTCAAGAGTCTTTATGAGATCTCCCAAGATCTTTGTCAACTTTGACTTCTTTCCCTCTAGTGTACTGATGGCATCTTTATCCAACAAGATCTTTGGTCTGTTTAAACGATCTTGATAATATCTCGGCCTTCTTCCGAACGTTGATTCTTTCCTATTAATTTTAAATGGACTCTTTTTCTTGAAGAACAATGGATTTGACCAATTACCACCATCAAAGACGTCCTTCATAAATCTAGGGTATATTTGCGGTAATAAAGAAGTATCGTGACTTGGATCGTCATACTTGAGACTCGAATAAATCTTGTAACATTGATCTGCTCTATGCTTCAATGATTTAACGTTATTCTTAGCCTTTTCTAAATATGGTTCGTCAATGGAAACCGTGTCACTATTAGATGACAGAGCATCGTCAACAATTGAGTCTGATCGAGTTTGTAACGACAAGTGAAGATCTCCATTAATACCCAACTCTGCCACGGAATTTGTCATTTTCTTTAATTTGCTTTGAATAGAATAATCTAAATTTTGAGCAATAAGCTCATGTTGTACCAATCTTGCCGCTAGTTGGAACAAAGTGCAAAGTTGTGTAACCTTGTTATAGTATGATGAAAACAACAGATTTTGATTTTTAGATAAGGCGTCCATTGCCAGGTCTATCAAAAATACAAAAGTCCTGTGTAGTTGATACCATGTCGTCATATCAGTTGGATCAGTGTAGAACAATTCATCTGATGAGAATAAAGCATTATTTATAGATTGTATCGGTTCTTCACTACCAAGTGAATTATTATGTAGAGATTTGACGCTGTCTTGTCTTTGGCCCGACGATTCAATGTGTTGCTGGGATCTTTGGGATGATTGTTGTGATCCAACTTCGGGAAAATCACTGTTGTCCCGTGTATTTTGTACCGGTGTATAATTAAGTTTTTCCAAATTTTCATCATCTTTTGGAACAACAACGTTATCCAACTTATTCAAGGTGTTCCTATTAGGAAACTTCAAGAGCGAATCGGCATCAATGGTTGGTACCGTAGTCAAGGGCAAATTTCTCGCATAAACGTTGAATCTCTCGTTATAATATATTAATACTCCATCATCAGTCAATTGTGGTACCCACACTGGAGGTTCATTAGTCTGAGCCAAGAATCGATTACATAATGTATTCACTTCATCCAGTGAAAGAATATTGATTTCACTTTGTTGTGAATCTCGGGTTTCAGCAGTAGATCCTGGCTTTTCCTGTTCGATGTTGATAGAGCTATCGACACTGGCAGCACTATTTCTCCTCGAAGATGGATAACTACCGGAAGTTGGTGAGTGGGTCACCACACCATCTGATAAGCTCTTTTTCAATATTCTACTGAATTGGGATACTGGCACTATAGATTTGACGTAACTCGATGGGAACCAGCCTCGGATATATTGTCCACCATTTTCAATAACACCATCCCACCATCCATTAGATCCTTTACTTAAAACACTGACTGTATCATTAACAGAAAATTTCAAAGTATTCTCATTGTCACTTTCAAAATCGTGGATGACTCTAACGATGTCCACACTCTTTAACGAGCTCCTTGTTGAAAGCTCTGCACCTAATAATATCAGTTCTTCCTCGTTCATAACGGAAGTGAACAGCAGCAGTGGTTCCAAAAGGCAATGTCAAACAATACAAGCAAAAAAAACTGCACAAGGATCTCTAGGGTTCCCTGCTGTACTCTCTAAGATGAATTGAACGGTTCAATTGGTGCAAAAGAGCGATGGGGTTATGTGCTATAAGGTAAACCTTATTGTAATAATAATAGTAATTTAGTTTTTCTATTGTCCAACTATAAATGGAGCACCTTTTTTGTGTTTTTTTTCCTTCTACAAAAAAAAAAAGAGGTTTAAAGAATCTGGCGTCAGGTTTATTGATTGATTACAAGTTGCAAACTATACAGCGTACAATCATGGACGTAAACGCTTTGGATCTCTTGGGAACAATGAGGCACGACGGATGTTCTTCAAGCCTAAGTAGAACATAACGACTCTTTCCAAACCGATACCACCACCACCGTGTGGAGCACATCCATAACTGAATGCATCGACATAATCATTAACACCTGGTAAAGTGACATCAACTTCGTGTTCAGCCATTCTTTTCAGTAATAATTCAGGATCATGAATACGTTGAGCACCAGAAAGGATTTCCTCACCTCTCATGAAGAAATCGTATGAGTTAGAATAGTTTGGATTTTCAGCATCTGGCATGGTGTAAAATGGTCTAATGGCTAATGGGAATTTATCCAAAATGTAGAAATCGGTATCATACTTGTCACGAACTAATTTACCCAACAATTTCTCATTTTCTGTGCTTAAATCTTCATAGTCATCGACATCTTTTCCAGCGGCTCTTAACATGGCGATACCTTCATTAAATTTAAGTCTAACCATCTTACCATCTTTTGGTAATTTAAACTCTTCAATTGGATATTGTTTACGAACAAGGCTAACTTCCTTGGCAAATCTTGTTTTCAACTCTGAAAAGATAAAGACAAATAATTCTGCTAATAAATCGACAACTTCATCATAATGTTCCTCAAAGACAAATTCCAAATCTAATCCGACAAATTCAGTCATATGACGATGTGTGTTTGAGTTTTCAGCACGGAAGACTGGAGCAATTTCAAAAACTCTTTCAAAATCAGCAGCCATCAATTGTTGTTTATAGAATTGTGGTGATTGAGCTAAATAAGCTTTTCCTTTAAAATATGAAACTTCAAATACATTGGCACCACCTTCTGAAGCAGATCCAACAATTTTTGGAGTATGAACTTCGACAAACTTTTTGCTGATTAAAAATTCTCTGAAAAGTTCACAAACACCAGATTGAATTTTGAAAATAGCTTGATTAACAACTGTTCTTAAATCAATGGCTCTTGCATCTAATCTGGTATCCAAGTTAACTACTGGCAATCCAGCAGCCTCTGCATCGGCATCAGATCTTGTAGCATCTTCGATCAACATTGGTAACTGTTGTGGGGCTTCAGAAATTGTATAAATTTTTGAGATGTGAATTTCTACATCTTGAACAGTTGCTGATTTAACAGGTTCATCAACTTTCTTGACAACACCATGTACCAAAACTATACTTTCCAAATTGATTGAGCCAGCCCATTTGACCATTTGCTTTGAAACTTTGTCAGAATCTGATTTTAATAATGTTTGTATCAATTCACTTTGTTGACGTAAAGAGATGAATACCATAGTGGCACCTTGCTTTCTTGAGTTATGAACTCTGGCTCTAACCAAGACTTCTTCTCCGTCGTTAGCAGCAGATAAATCTGAAATCAGCGTTCTCTTAATTCCAGTTTTGGTTGAACTTTGATTCAAAGGTAATTTGCCATAACTTTCCTTAGCGAAATCGCTGGCGGCTTCAGCAGCAGCCTTTTCAGCTTGCTCCTTGGCTAATTGAGCAGCTCTTTCAGCCTTCTTACGGTCCTTTTCTTGTTGGGCTTGTAATTTCTTCAAAGCCTTTTTAGAAAGAGGTTGTCCATCAGGTCTAAAATTTTGTTAGTACATTACAATCCATTTATCCATTTGAAAAACACATGAAAAACATACCCTAAAACTTGACCTTCAGCAGCAGGCTGCTTAGCAATGTTCAAATTCTCCAATTTCTGAGATGTTTCTTCTGACATTGTTTGATGATCTTACGATTGAAGAGAAGATGATGATGATGATGACTCTTGTCTATTTTTTTTTCATTTGGTTTTGAAAGAATTGTTGAAAATTTTTATCACTATTACTAAAATACACTACTTTTGTTGTCCTTCTAACGACGCTGCTGCTGCCAGTTTGGCCAGTTTGGCCAGCTGTTTCGATTCCCTCACCTCATCTCTTCTGTCCATTCCTTCTTTCATCTTCCTCAGCCTTCTTTCTTCTTTAGACTCCATGATCAGAGTTTTGGTAACCGTTGTTGAAGGTGATAGCACTTTTGCAAAAGAGTTGTACAACATGTTGATCTTTCTAGTATTCTCTTTGAACCTATCAAGTGATAACTTGACTATTAATTCCAAATATGGTTCATTGACAATGGCAATCAATCTTTGAGAATCTTCATCCCAATATCCTATGGGGATATTCAATTTTATTGATATTCTTACCGCCACTACATTATTCGATCCAATACCACTTTCACGAAATCCACAGCCCATAGCGGCTGTATACAATTTTGTAGCCATTGCTAAGTCCCTACATTTGACGTGTAAGATAAAAGGTTCGAATTTGTAAACCAAAAATCTTGTTGTATCAGATATTTTAATCTCATCTCCAAAAGATAATTTTTTATCCTTCCACCAATTATCGATTTTAGTTTCATCATGGGAGACAAACACCCAATGCCCACCATCACCTTTAGCACCTATCTTTGGAGTGTCTGACAGAACTTTGGATCCTTCTAAAAACACACTCACCCTTCCTGAACATGACGAAGTGGTGACTATATCAGAGTGAGAATTTAACAAGTTCATCATGGGTATACATAACTCATCAATAGTCCCCTTTGGAGAAGCGTCTGGGGTATCAGAGGAATTAGATGAAATTTCCTTCAATATCAGTGCCTTTTTTTGATCAAATGGGTCTAACATCCTGTTCTGATTTCCTTGTCTCCTCGTCTCTTCTCTCTTGTAAAGGACTGACACTGTGTTTGCAACAGACGCAAAGAAAGAAAAAAAAAAATTTCTCCTGTCAGATTTAAATCACACCACTACGGCGACAACAACGACACAACATCAAAAAGCACTCTGAAGCACTCTGTAGAACTATAGAACAGCTCTTTTTAAACTGTTGTTCGTCTTCTTGGATTTTTTATTTTTATCGCTTGTACAGTGTTTATCATATACAATGTAGAATGAAATTGAGTAAAAAGGGTAAAATAAACGTTTGGGTGCAAAAACGCGGTGCTAAGGAGAGTATATACTACATTCGAACAAACACGATAACTCGAAAACTTAGAATCATTTTTGAAAAGTGACTGAGCTGGAAATGTTGTGATGCAGTCGTTCGACCTACAGATGCTACCAAAAGGCTTTGACATCTAACGCTGTGTGGTTGCAGTGTGATTGTAGTTGTAAATGAGATTTGCAGTTGGTGGTGGCTTTGAATCCAGCCCAGCTATTGTTAACGGAAAAAACAAGCTTTTTCGAATGAGGAAAGGGCTGTAGTTGAAACGCACTCAGGCCCTTGGTCTCACGTTGTTGCATTGTTGTACACCGATGGATATCACACCAACTTCACATAAAAAATAGTCCAGTCTAAAAATAAATCTCAGACGAAAAATAGAAACAAACTACTGCACTGCGGCTATCCAGACACAAAAATGAGTGCTTTTAGACTATATGTGCTGGCTGCAGAGGGAGACTAAAAGATTTGTCCCGATAATTATGATGTTTATTTAAATATGTTTCAAAATCCACTCTCTCGTTCCTTCAACACAACCAACTCCCAAGATGTCAAATAGCATAATAATATCGATCAATGAACACTATGATGACGATTCGATTTCATTTATCGATATAGAATCACAAGCACTAGTCGAACATAACTCAAAACTGGATAGTCTCGAAGATACAAACATCAAACTCTGCCGTGCCAAATTTGGAAGGCTTATAAACATAACTTTAATACCAGGAGATGTGAATGGTAAGGTGGAAATAAATACAGATGATGGTGCTGAGTATGACACTCTTGACATCGTTTATAGAGACGATAGCAATCAGCCTGAGTCCTTCTTGAATTTGGTACTCGTGGTACTGATTCTATTACTATTACAACTGTTATTCACCGGATGGAGATTTGGGTTGTTTGAAAAACTGTATTGTTTATTTTTAACAACATGATGTACAGTGGGTTTACAAGAATGAGGATGATTACTCAGCAGTAACTTGGTAGTGGGAATGGTTGTATAGGTGTTTTTCTTCAGCTTTCGAAATCAATGAATTTATTATTGTCAGCGTTAGAAGTAGTCTTAGTAGTAGTAATAGTAGTAGTAGTAGTATTTGAGGTTCAGTTTGAGGTTCAAACAGTCTGTCTGCCTATGTGGAGAATATAAAAAAAAGATTCCGCGCGAAATAAAAAATAAAAAATAAAAACATGTAGTAGCCGCGAGTTGTGGCGACTTGAAACTCTCATGTACGCACTTATCACCAGAAATTATTACGCCCAATGTCAAACGTCGAAGACCAAGGAGAGAATTTTTTTTTCAAATCATTAGACCTGTCTGCCCGAGTTGCGATCCAGAAATTTGAGCTCTGCTGTTTCAACATTTCAAAGTTTCAGCTTTTTCTTGTTTTGCCAGCCAAATTCCAACTTCTTATCACTACCAGGCTCAATAACTATATTCAATAAGGTTGTTTCTCCCTTTTGATAATTTGTCACCGCCAGTTGTAAGGATTTGATGACATCTGACAGCGTAAGACAAAATTCTCCGTGGACCCCGAGCGAATGTGCCAAGAGATCATATCTCACATTATGACTTAATGCAGTCGAGGGCCATTGGAAATCCTTTTTATGATAATTTTCCGGATTGATACCATGATACACCCCGGAATTATTCATCACTATAATAATCATTGGTAGTTTACATCTTGAAATCGTTTCCAACTCCATTGCTGAAAATCCAAACGCTGAATCTCCTTCAATTGCCAACACCAATTTGTCGGGATTTGCCAATTTGGATGCAATAGCATACCCTAACCCAACACCCATAGTGGCATTCGTACCAGCGTCCAACCGTCTTTTTGGGAATTGAGAATCAAATGAAATACGAGCAACGTCCATAGTATTCGCACCTTCGATAACATACATCAAATCATTTTTAAAACTTGATAAACCTTCATTGACCAACTTGTAAACTTGATGGTAATTTAACAATCCATCGCCTTTCAACTCACCTTTGGCAATTAACTTAGAAACATTCTTGTCTCGTGAATCAATTATATCATTTGCAATAGGTGGAGATTTGTAAGATCCTAATTGTCTGTTCAACTCTCTTAAAGTTAACTCAATATCGCCAACTAACCCGAATTTATAACTTCCCATAGCTCCATTATCTCCAATATCTTCACTCGAGATGTCAATTTGAACAAATTTGACATTTTTGTCAAATCTTGGAGATTCACCATGATGCAAGATCCAATTTAATCTGGCACCAACCAATACGACAACATCGGCTTGCTTTAATGCCAAAGATCTTGCCGATGAAGTATTCAATGTGCAATCATCATTGACCACTCCTTTACCCATTGGAGTAGGCAAAAACGGCAAATTGTGCTTCGAAATGAACTCTCTAACTATTAATGAAGAATCAGAATAAGTTGCCCCTTTACCTATGATTATCAATGGGAATGACGCTGATCTTATCAATTTAGCCACTTCACTGATCTTGTGTGGATCCGCAACAAATCTTGGGGCTCCATAGTGCATGATGGAGTCATCAATTGATTTCAAACTTTGTGAAAATTCTTCATCTTCAATGTCAGCTTGTATGAGATCCGCGGGGATGTCAACATATGTAACACCTGGAACTCCAACTAAACTAACTTTGAGACTTTTTTCAACTAAAAATGGCAATTGTGAAATGTTTCTAGGTCTACAACTGAACTTCACATTTGGTGCCAAATAACTTACTTGATCCAATTCTTGGAAACCACCTTTATAAGTTTCATCACCACCGGTAGATCCTGCTAACACCAACAACGGCCAACGATTCAGCTGAGAATTGTAAATCCCCGCCGACGCATGTACTACTCCTGGCCCACCAACTACCAATAAAACGCCTGGTCTTCCAGTGAGATATCCATACAGCGATGCAGCATACGATGCAGATTGCTCATTTCTGAAAGGAATGAATTTGACACCGACTTTGATCAATTCGTCAGCTATGTCAACCACTGGGATCCCGACTAATCCGAAGACCACGTCTACTCCTAACTGTGAGATGGTCTTGGCTACCAATTGAGCTCCTGTATATGTCATTCTTCCAACGTTGTTTAATTATTATAAATCAATTTTTGTGGAGAGCAAAAGCAAAAAAAAAAGGTTAATAATCACTCCAAATCGAAAAAAAGACAAACAAAAGAAAAATTATACCACAAACACAAGATCTACATCATATAAAACGTACAATGAATGGCAGGTTGGATAATATCTTCACTCCACCACCCTTGCAGCAGTCTCATTCGACCATGAGCTCTTCCGATACTTTGCAGGGAGAAAACACGACTGCTGTCACTGCAAATGGTTATAAAACTAATGTCTCTGTGAATGAGCTTTACAAGAGAACTGAAGTGATTGGAAGAGGTAAGTTTGGGATCGTTTACAAAGGATATAACAGGAAAAACAACCACTTGGTTGCTATCAAAGTATTGAATTTGGATACGGATCAGGAGGAAGTTAAAGACGTGCAACAAGAGATTCTGTTTTTAAGTCAATTGAAACAGGCTCCAAACATCATTCATTACCACGGTTCGTATTTGAGTGATACTAAATTGTGGATCGTAATGGATCTTTGCGCTGGGGGATCTGTGAGAAATTTGTTAAAGCCAGGTAGAATAGAGGAGAAATACATAGGAGTCATAGTGCGAGAGTTGTTGATTGCATTACAATATGTACATAAGGCAGGTGTCATACATAGAGATTTGAAAGCAGCCAATGTATTAGTAACGAGAGAGGGGAATGTTCAACTATGTGATTTTGGTGTTGCTGCTCAACTAACTTCAAATACTTTGAAAAGAACTACAATGGCTGGGACACCGTATTGGATGGCGCCTGAGGTCATAATGGAAGGTGCCAAATATGATCTGAAAGTTGACATTTGGTCATTGGGAATAACGATATATGAGATTGCCACGGGTAATCCTCCATATAGTGACAAGGATGCTATGAGAGCAATGCAGTTAATCACCAAATCAAAGCCTCCAAGACTTGAAGGGAGGAACCATTCATCATTGTTGAAAGAGATTATTGCATTATGTCTTGATGAAAACCCAGATGAGAGACAAACAGCTGATGATTTGCTCAAGTCCAAATTTATAAAAGCACATAAGAACACTCCAACTAGTATATTGAAAGAAATAATATCGAGATACTTACTATGGAGAGAGAAGAAATCTTCGAGAGATAGTATGGTATTGTATGGAATGGATGAAGAAATGTTAGAAAACAATGGTAATCTGAACATTTCTAATGGCGGTGATTCAGGCGATGGCGATTCAGATGTCAAGTGGGATTTTGACTCTTTAAATTCAAGTGAATATATATTGGAAAACGATATCAATGTCAATCAAATTAATAACCCAGAATATGGTGAAGAGATATATAATGATGAGGAGTATTTCCTGACAACGTCGAATCAACAAACTTACATGACGGGGAATGATCACGGGATCTCCAGAGAGGATCCAACTTTAAGACTGACAGCCACTGTTGGGCATACAATGGGTACACGGAAGGAAGCACCAAAATCTTTATTACTGTTGTTTCAAGAGGATGAAGAAGGGGATGAAGATTTGAATCAAGCTTCTCTGATAAAAGCTGAAACTGATTTTGAGAATCTTCCAAAACTCCCAACGATGCCCTCATCGACCAACGCACCAAGATCGTCATCTCCAATGATTGAGATACCAAACATGGATGATATTACAGTTAGCGAATTACCCTCCAAAACACGCTCAAGAGCTCCAACTTTGTCACATACACAAAGTGCAGCGGCAATTCTTGGGAGGGTAGGTGATTCAAATGACCTTCCAACTCCACTACAACGGAGACCAACTGTGACACAAATTCAAACTCCTGTTTCAGCTCCTCCTAACCAACAGGCAAGTTTCCCATTGCCACCTGCTACATTATCACAGTCAACTTCATCACTTTCTGCAATGAATGGTAGGACACCATCACCGAAGAGAGCCACTGCTCCAACAGATAGCATAAATTTGTCGCCTCAAAGGAATTCTGGTGCTACTCCATCTGTGACGATGAAACCATTGTCGTCAAATTTGAATTTGTCCGCATTATTGCAACCTATAAATAAACCAAACATTGATACTCAACTGAATTCACAGTCGGTTCCTGAATTCCCCTCACCAACCCCAGTGCTGTCTTCAAAACCCAAGTCGAAAAATATTTCCAATTTACATTTGAAAATGCCTGCACCGAAAAGTGTATCACCTAGCCTTCATGCGTTAACCAATTATGATCAACAATTACTGGTTTTACATCAACAATACCCACATCAACTTCTGCAAAAATCCGCATCCTCTTCATCATCCCCAGCGGCCAGAGAAGGGTTCCGTGTGAATCAATTTGGTTACGATGCTGTTCAGGCACTGGCGACTCCATTGACGATGACTCCATTGAATGAAAAAAGTCAGCTGGGTGCAATGAACGCCTTCCTCAATGGCAAGTTAACGCCTACGACGGGGAGCATTACACCTCCGAGGGAAACCAGAAGTAAGACTGTACCATCATCATCCGGTTCACAGCAACTGGTTTCTGCATCTTTCTTTATTAACAAAGATGATTCAAAAAGGGCAAAGTTTCCAGATATGCCACAATTCAATCAATTTCTTTTAATGGATGGAATGGAAGATGGGAAACAAAGATTGGTTGATGAAATTGATTTCATAACTGGGAAGCTCGTGATACTGATGGAAATCATGGAAGACGACTTTAATGGCTATTTAGAGTGAATAGAGATAAATGTGTATTGATTCAATTTATAGAGATATTAATTATGACTAAATTTGTATGTTGACCCCCAGAAAAAATTCAATGGCAAGTGTCAAAATTAAATTTAAATATTTAGCAACTTCCCAGTTTTTCATTTGATAAGTTGACAAGCTGCTGTTTCATGATTTCATATTGTCGTATTAATAAGATTGTGAAGGGGGAAGAGATATGTTATCGTAATATGCCGCAAATCCATCAAAATAAAAAAATATTTTTTCTCAACTTTGAAAATAAAAATAAGAAAAACACATCAGAAAACAAAAGAGGCAAAGCAAGCAGGATGTCGAATAGAAGTTTTGTAGAAGCAATCCATTTGGAAGACCAACCTGTTCCAAATGAAGAATTTGAAGTTGTTTCAGACACGGTGGCATCGTTATTATCATCAATCAATAACTCAATACAGCGATTAGAAAAGGATTTACAAAAACCAGATGGTATAAATTATCAACTGGCATTAAATTTGATTAATACATTAATTTTGAATTTTAAACAGTTGAACATTACGAAAAATGAGTTGATAACCCTCGATGATGATTTATTAAATCAAAATGAGATATTTGCCAAGGATAAGTTGTTTGTGGAGATCAATAAATCTTTGAAAGTTTTCAACAAATTGCAGATGAATTTTACCAATATTGAAAAGAAATTGAATCAAGAACAACAATCAAAGTTGACTCAAAATAACAACAACAACAACTCAAGCTTGATTGATCTTGAAAATGAATCTGAGAATTCCGATCTTCGACAATCACAACAACAGCAACAGCAGTTTCAAATTGAATATGATCCGATAAATTCTGAAGAAGTTGAGTATCAACAGAATTTAATCAATGAGCGTGCTTTGGAAATTGACAACATTGCCAATTCTATATTAGAGATTAATGAAATTTATCAAGATTTAAATACAATGGTTCAAGAACAAGGATTGACAGTGGATAGCATTGAAAATAATTTATTTTCAGTTGTTAATGATACAAAATATTCAAGAAATGAATTGGTAAAACTGAATAATTATCAAAAGAGGAAAACTGGTCGGTGTTTTTGGTTATTGGTGATTTTAAGTGTCTTGTTTTTCTTGATTTTATTAACCATTATTGCATGATAGTAATAATAATGGTAAGGTTTTGGTGTTTTTGGTGATTATTTTGAAGGGGAATTTGTATTGATCTTTTGTTGATTAATAGATTATGTGTTTTTATTTAATGAATTCTATTTAGAATAGTTTGCTCAAATGCTTGTAAACTCTAATTATTGATTATTTAATGCAATTTAAAAGTCTCATTACAAAGATGTCTAACAACAACTTCACCTTCTTTGAAATTTCTATCCTTGTGTCTAACAATGGCAGCAGCATGTGTATGATCTGTCAGTTGGATATAAATTGGATTTTTTTTCCAGTTTAAAGTATTCAAATTCTTGATTATCTCCAATTGTGCATCTGTATTGAAATTCAATTTGAAATTATCGAGAATATTGTAAATTGATTCAATAGCAGAAATCCTATTTGGAGATTTCGAAGATAGTTTGTCAACCTTGTACCTACCATTAGCAAGCTCATCAAGAGATGTGATGAATGCATTTGAGTCATTTTGGAAATCATTATCAAATGATTTATTATTATTGAACCAAAATTGATCTTCTTCATTGTTTATTTTTTTACTCATCATTGCATCCCAAACGCTTTCCATCAATCCTTCTGTTTGATCTTGTAAATTTTGTTCAAGTTTGCTTTCAAAATTGTCATAAGTTTCACTTAACGTTCTTGATAATGAAGGTCTTAATAAGTTACCATTATTATTAATCTTTTCATCAGCGTCATCCTCGACTAAATGATACAATTCCAAAAATGAACCAGCATCACTCTCTTTCAACACTCTTATTCCTGACTTTGTCCCTTCCAAGAGACTGGTTAAAACCATCAAAATAAACCACATTGGACCAAATATAACAATGTTGAAAATGACAATCAACCATTTGAATTTTCTTTTGAAAAAATTCTCTGCATAATCTGCAGCGATTGTCATATCATTATTATTTGGGATTACCACATCTTCCTTATCTGAATAAATAGACTCAACTTCTTCGACTCCATCATTTTCTTGATTAGAGATGTGATTTAGTATTTTCAAAGGTTTTGAAGAGTCCAAGACAATTGGACTATAATCATCCAGGAATGAAAATCTGAATCTCGTACCATTGTGGAAATCAATGACTCCATTAGGATCAATCTTAATTGTTGGTTCAACATCTAGGACTTCAAATGGATTCATGATGGAGATTCCAGAAGTCCACCAACTAGTTCTCTTATCGTTAACAACATTTGAATATAATGCTCTGTATTTGAATGATTTTAAACTCTTGTAAAAAATAGATGCTGGGTTCGCCATCAATACCAATAATGGTTGATATTCTTGTTGTTTTTTCGAATCGTTCAAAGACTGTGTTGAATTGGTTCTTGATATGCCACCAGATGATGTAATATGATTGGAAACTTTTGTCTTATCCTTTAAAAAAATTTGTTTACCACTATTACCTACAAACAACGGTGCAAAATAGTTGAAGAATTTAATGGATACACCACGTCCAGGTGTCAAAGTTCCCACATGTGGAGAGCAGATTGTACAAAAATTCATTGGCTCAATATCTTTGAAATAGCCTTTGTAACACAATATACCAATTGCATATCGGGCAATCAAACCACCTAATGAATACCCAATAACGGAGATCTTGACAACTTTACCATCACTGCCATTCAACAGCAGTATTTGTGATTCTATCTCTGAAGCTACCCTTTTCCCACAAATGTCAATTCCATCGTATGTCTTGTAGCCTTCATTGGAACCAGTCTTGTAAACAAAGAGTCTCTCTTTTTGGTTTTCATCTTGATTGAAGGTTAACTCTAATTGTGACTGAATGTAGTTGAAGTGCGTGAGATTGCCCCATAAGCCGTGTACTAATATAACAAGATGATAGTCCATTAATTTTCTGCCTTGATATGATGACAATAACTATTAGTAAATTTGTGTATAGAAAAAGGGTTACAGCCCATTTTATGATTTTCCTTCTGTGTTTTTCTGTTTCAGATAACAAAAAAACTCAAAATTGGAAAAGATCAACTTTACCAGAATGTTCTACAGAGAATTGTCAAATACCTGGTTTCTTCACCTACTCTTTGTACAGTTTCTCACTGTACGGCTTGTGTTTGCACAAATACTCCCATGCTCCCCATATTTTTGATGGAGGGGACTCCCATTTCATGACCTAAATTGTCAAATAAGTCCGTCTTCTTATCTCTTATCTCGTTTCGCCGTGTGAGCGTTACGTAATCGGCCAGACACAAATCTATAAAGTTAGGGGTGGTTCTTGGATAATAATTCTTGCTGTTTTATTGATATGTCTATAAATTTATACTCCTTCTACATCACTGGATATAGCAAACTTTTGTAGATCTCTCTATCTTAAACAAGACCTAATTGAATACAGATATAAACTTTTTTTTTGCTTCGCTAATAGACAATTTTCATTTAAACTGTCATGATGTCTCTACCGAATAAGCCTCTCTTGAACCAGTCCATAAACAACATTACTCTTGTCCTCATACTAACACTTTGTGCAAAGTAAATTCCACGCCAAAGATACATAGCAACGATACCACCGACAAATGAATGTCCAGGGAAATCAATTGCTGCGGAATTTCCAATGTAAGCTAATGAACCAAGATGATGATATTTAAATGGCTTGGTAATGGCATCATCAATATCACCATCAATGATATCATTTAACGTTAATGAGTTATATGATCTAGATAATTTTGATAATTTCTTACCCAAATATTTACCCTGTTGATGAGCTCTTTGCGCAGTTGCTGGTAATGATGTTACTTTGGAATCAACTTCTGTTAATAATAATTTAATTTGATCAAATGATAATTTACCAGTCTTTTTGATATCATATTTTCCAATCAATTCATCCATTAACAGTAAATTTTCCTTTGCCAATGGATGCTTTTCAGCAATTCTTGAAGATAATTCTTTAATTTCTTCATGAGTTAATAATAAATGCTTGATATCATCATCAGTGATAATTTGCATCTGCCTGTTTTCAAAATGCTTACCGACAATGAATTTCCTTATATATTCGGTAGTATTATCAGCTAAATCTGTTCTGACTGTTGAACAATCGCCAATGGCATATACATCACCCAATGGTGCACCAAGAACTCTTAAATGTGGATCTGTTTCAATGGCTCTTCTATTTTTTTGTACAGAACTTAAATCTTTAACAATTTCTTGTGCCAATGGATTTTGAGCAACACCAGTTGACCATAATACTAAACCATATGGTAATTTTTTCAATTCAAACTCACCAGTTTCAGCGTTTTTCTGCTTAAAGACAACTTCAGATGGTGTAATTTCAGCAACTCTTGAATTTGTCAAGACATCGATCGAATCACTCTTAAATCTATCCATTGCATATTCAGAAATAGTTTGATCATAAGTGTTCAAGATATGAGATCTAGATTGAATGATATGAACACTTACTTCTTGTCTCAAGATCTTTGGGAAATTTCCTAAATCTTCATTCAATAAATCAGAAATTTCTGCAGCAACTTCTGTACCTGTTGGACCAGCACCACAAACTACAAATGATAACATTTTCTTACGTTCTTCCTCTGATGTTGTTGGTAATGAAGCCAATTCCAAATTTGTGACAATTTTTTTACGTAAATTCAAAGCATCTTCAGCAGTTTTCAATTGATGACAAAATTCTAAACCTTTAACACCATGAGAATTGGCAACAGAGCCAACACCAACGACTAATTTATCATAGGGAACATAAAAAAATGTAGTTTCACCCTTTTGTGAATCAAAAGAGCTAACTTTGATCAATTTTTCACTGAATAAGATTTTCTCTGCAGAAGCTTGTAAATAATGACCACCAATTGAATGGATGATTGATCTAATAGATTCACATAATGATTTAATCTCTAAAGTTCCAACAGCGGCACTAGGTAACATAGGAGTGAAGAGGAAATAATTCGTCGGAGAAATAACAGTGATATCATAATCACCTTCATTCAATTGAGTCAATAAACCAACACTACCCCAACCACTACCTAATACGACTAATTTTGGTTTATGTCTTGTATTTTGCTTAGTTTCCGTGTCAAATGTATCCAAATTTGTTGTCAAGATCGGCAAATTCTCTGGGCCTCCCCTCTTTGGACTCAACAGAGATTCACTGACGACCAAATCTGATAAATCTTCATGGCATGATTTATAAGTGGTGGAATCATAAATAAAGAAACTGACCAATAGCACACCAACAGATGATGACATGATACCAACTAAGATGATACAATTCTTCAGAGATTTCAGAAAGATGGAGTTTGACCAATGGGTATCATTGGCCTTTGGAGGAGCTTCAATGATTTTTTTCACCAGCGGTTCTTCCGGTTTCAATACAAATCTTGAACAGTTGAAATATCTCTTGAGTGGTTGACTAGGTGTCAACATCCTAGTGCTTGCGGGTTTCAAATGTATATGGGTAAGTGGCCTTGACAAAGGACGACCCATCAAACGAAAGAATGACATGGCTTGATCTGCTTTTGAGTTTCTAGGTGAAAGTAGTCACTAAAAGATGAAGATGCAAATGAAAATTTCAATAAAGATTTCAATCTTGTAGTTTTGCTTTTTGCTTTTTGGCTGTCGCTGTTTCGCAAAAAAATAGAAATACAATTTCTCGGGTTTCGATCGGTTAATCACGCAAGATGGTGCAGACACAGCGAGGATTAAGACATTTTACACAGATATAACGTGGATTTATACAGATAGATAGATATATATATAGACACAGACCTCTACAAGAACTTCTATGTCTCCTCTCACACTTGTCAGTGTTGCCGTTCGCTACAATGACAGAATTCTACTTGTATAGTTTAATATCTTGCAAGTCGAAACAATCAACTTGATCAATCTCAACTCTGTTTATGGAGATTCAAACAAGTGTGAACCAAATCGGGTAACAACCACTGTTCTAGAAGTCGGTGACAGTAATAACACAGGCAATCAAAAGTTTTTCGATTGGCCTGAAAGGCGTACAAATAGCGTAAAATCTCTCAACTCAAACGAAGACATTCGACAATCCCCTAACATCGGAGAAGTAGAGATGTAAAGAAACAATGTTGTTTATTTTCATATTTTTAGTAGAATGCGATCGTTACGCCGTGTGTTTCAAATAGATTTTCCGACCAGACCAGGATAATCCGGAGGAACAAGCGTGAGAGAGAGTTGCATGGATACGTTAATACCGATATATTCGGGGCCAAACGGTTACTTCAAGCACAAACACAACCACAAACACAAACAGAGAATTTTGATTTTTTTTCTTCTTTAAACTGAAATTTTTTATTTACCAAATGGAAAAGCTCATCTCTTGCAGGGGAAATGTCGGATTTACACGAGTTATGCTACTTCAAATCGAGACCGATTACTGAAGAGGGATATTTGATACCTTTGAAGGCACTATTGAAACTGGGGATTCCTTCCACTTATACGTTGGAAGAAGTTTACAACTATGAACATGATATAAACGATGAGCCAACTAGTACAACGACTCCATTACATCTCATATGTGAAAATATACCATTAAATTTCAACAAAGAGGAGGAGAAGGTAATATTATCCATGATACAAGAGTTATTTCTAAGAGGTGCCGGTTGGTCTTTACTCAACGATAAAGATGAAACTCCAGGTTGTGTGCTTCAAAGAAGAAATTTAACTGACTCTTCCTATTGGGATTCAATTGTCGATGCAGGTGTAAGGGCTGAAATGTTGTTGAGAAAGATGGATGACATTGTAGAATTTCTCAGTGATGATGAATTGCCTGAAGAATACCAACAACAACAACAACAACAACAACAACAACAACAAGAGGAAATACCAGAATTGGTAAGTGAGACAACGACAAAAGATCCATTACAAGATGCTTCTAATAATCAAGAAATATATTTGAAATCCAAGTTGGAATATAAAGACGATGCTTTGATTACAGATGAAAAGGATGGTGTCATGATGAAATGGGAAGATAATTTGATGAATCAAGGTTGTAAATCTCTTTTCAAAAATGTCACTGCCAAGGACGATGAAGTCAATATTTTGAATATTGGGTTTGGAATGGGTATAATAGATACGATGATTCAGTCAAAGCATCCAACAACACACTACATTTCTGAGGCTCATCCCGATGTCTTGGCTAAGATGGAAAAAGATGGTTGGTTTGAAAAACCAGGTGTTGTTGTATTGAAAGGTAGATGGCAAGATACCTTACCTGAATTATTAACTAAAGGTGTTTTCTTCAACGGTATATATTATGACACTTTCAGTGAGCATTATGAAGACATGTTGGAATTGTTCGACTTGGTAGTTGGGCTTTTGAAACCGGAAGGTGTATTTAGCTTCTTCAATGGATTAGGCGCTGATAGATTTGTAGTGTATCAAGTTTACAAGAAATTGGTAGAATTGGATTTGAATAATTATGGATTGCTGACAACTTTCACAGAGTTGAAACCGGATGAAGACACCTTGAATCCAAAAGAGGAAGGTGTTTGGAAGGATATCAAGAGATCTTATTGGAACTGTCCTGTGTATTATCATCCAGAAGTTGAATTTATGTAGTAGTAATAAGAAACAGGGGCTGTCCTTCTTGTCTTTCTCAGAGAAACAAAAAAAAATTAAAAAACACCAAAAATGAAATAAATCGGTTTCGTAATAACATATAGATACACTGGAAGGAGACAACAAATAAAATAGAAATCATCAAATGTTTTCTAGATTCAATGGGGATGGAAACGGCTCACCGAGCCCCAATAGCTCCAGCAGTGGGATCAATAGTAGAGCCGCATCTTTCATCAAAATGGCTCTGAATTCGGCTCAACAATTTGCAAACAATAACGCAAATAATAGTGGTGCTGCTGTACCTGTATCTAGACAAGATGCCATCAAAAGGGTTACAAATGAATTAGCTGCCAACGATAAAGTGCTACATACCAATACACCAAATCCTGAAAATATGACTCAACCCGAGGATGAGCCTATAGAGTCCACACCGACACCGGAAGAGGGAACACCAGATCCAAGAAATATTATAAGTGGGGTTGATATTTCCAAATTGAGTCCTGAATTGAGATCCAAGATGAAAAAATTCGCCAAGTATGAAGAAAAATATCCAATATTATTAGATTCATACAAGACTGAAAAATTGAAGACGGCATTGATTGGGAAATTTGAAAGATTGTTACAAGAACATACACCATGTGCCAAGATATCTGAAAGTGAAATCTTGTTTCAATATTTGCAAGATTTAAAACAGAAGAATGACTTGATCAATACTGAATTCAAGAAGACTGTTGCAGAATTGAGAACTTCAAAGGAGAAGGTAACTCTGTTGGAACTGGACAATTCTAAATATCAAACTATTGTGAAAAATCTACAAAGGAAAGATGACGAACTGGCGAAAACCCCTGTAGTGGACCCTACTGCAATCAGTGAATTGGAATCAAAGTTGAACTTGAAGGAAACTAAAATCATTGAATTAGAAGCTAAATTGAAACAAGAAGAGGAGATGAAAGCTGAAACCGAAGCTAAATTTGAGCAAGAGTTGAATGTCAAGACTGACAAAATAAAAGATTTGGAAGATAAGATTATACTGGAAACTGACAAATTGAATCAAGAACCAATAGTGGATGAACCTTCTACTCCATTATCAAAGAGTGCTAAAAAGAGAAACAAGAAGAAAAAAGCAGCCAATGGTAAGACAAATACCGATGCTGTCAAAGAAACTGAAACAGTTCCTGATGATGGAAGTTCTAGGATCTTGGAGTTGGAGTCTATTATAATGACAAAGGACTCTATCATTTCTGATGTTCAATCAAAGCTTGAACAAAGCTTGAAAGAGAATGATGAATTGAAACAAGAGATGTCAAGTTCTAAAGATGAAATCGAACATTTGAAAGACAGTTTAAAAGAAATTGGTAATGAGCTTGTCGATTTAAAAAACGGGGAACAAAGTGAAAAGACTTTACATATGCAACATACAGAACTGATAACCACATATGAAAGAAATGTCAAATCTTTGAGGGATGATATTAAAAAATTGGATAACACCATTGAATCATTGAATCAGGCCAATGAGACTTTAGTCAATGAGAAAAAAATGTTGATGACACAAAATGAAGATTTAAGAAAAGTTAAAGATGCCGACATTGATTTGAAATTGCAAATCAATAATATGAACAAACAATTGGAGTCAAAGAATAAATCGATTAATGAATTTGTCACCAGAATAAAATACTTGGAAGAGGAGAAAACTACTCTTAATGAAAAATACATTGAATTAAAAGTTAATGTCGAAAATTTGAAAAATCAAATCAAATCTAGTAATGAACAGAGTAATAAATTGATGACAGAGACAGAACAATTGAAGGAAACAATAAGAAAAGATAATTTGAAAATTGGTAAATTGAGCAATGAAAATTCAATACTGTTGAAAAGTAGAGATGAATATAAGGATAAATTTTTAGATTTGACCCATTTGAAAACAAATAATTCTGATCAAGTTAATAATTTGATGAAAGTAAATGATGAATTGAGTGTAAGACTTAGAGAATTGACAACTTCTTTTGAATCTTTACAAGATGAATTGAACGATTCAAGATCCATGTTACAAGAACGTTCAAGGGAAACATCAACCATACGGAAATTATTAGTTGAAGTAGAAGAGGAAAAGCAAAAAATAACTAAGGAATTTGAAATGAAATTGGTACACAAAAGTGATGAGATTGATCAATTAAATTTTAAAATCAGTAAATTGAGCAAGAAGACTAAAACTGAAATAAATGAATTAAATGTCAAATTGCAGAAATATGAAGAAGAACTGATGAATGGTATTCATGAAAAGGAGATTGCTGAAAATCAAGTTGACAAAACGAAGACAATTGCGACAAATTCTAATGAAGAATTGTTGGATAATAAAATTTCAGCTTTACAGAAGCAATTATCAATCACTGTTGAAAAATTAAAAGAAGTTGAAAGTATGAATTCAATATTGAAAAAATTAAACGATGAAACGTCATTAAAATATGAAAAATTGAGTAAAAATTATAGATTACAACAATCAGAATTGAAGAGAACAAGAAATGACTCTGTTGATTTACAAAGAAGGTTATCATCTGCTTCGACAACGTCAGTTCCAACCATACCGATAACAGAAAAGAATAATAACAGTAATACCAGCACAACTACAGAAGAGGATAATGATAAAGTTTCATATATCAAAAATGTCTTGATGGGATTCATTGATAAGAAGGAGCAAAGAAATAATCTTTTGCCTGTTATTAAGATGGTTTTAAAATTAGACGATAAAGATGTTGATATTTTAAATAGTAACTTGAAATAACTAATTAAATAATAAACTATCAAATAACTGAATAAATAAATAGATTTTAAATGTTTGTAACAATGATAGTAACATCTGCTGCCGTTTGTAATTTATTTACTAAAGAAGAGAACATTTCCCGTTTGAGCCTTAGTTGCAGATCTTTGCTGTATACATGCTAATTATATATCAGCACTAACAATAGTAATAACAGCTCTTGTTTTAAGCAACTTTACATCTCGTGCACATATGTACGTCTCCTATATAAACATATGTGTGTCTATATTCAGTGTATAACTTTAATTAAGAGGACAGAGTCAATACTAATGCTACTCACCAAGTCAAAATACAGAAAAAAGATTCATATATACATAGACAAGAGAGAGAGAAAGAGAGAGAGATTAATTGAGAAAAGGTGTATATACATTCTTCATCGTGATTTCATCGCGGTCACAGTGAGAATGTGCCCAGTATATCTGTGTCAGGTATATATAGTATATATAGATCGTATGCACAGGAGTGGTGACTAAGAGATGGTGTACGTGAATGTATCATATATAGAGCTACGGTTGAACATCGAATATATCCGACGTTAATCGTTGTTGTTGTGATTTGCTGCTGCATTAAATTTTGTCCATTTTGCTGCTGCCGCTGCTGCTGCTGCTGCCGCCGCGGCTTTTGCCTTGTGCCGCTGCCTTAGTGTTTGTGTGTTTGTGTTTTGTGTTTTGTGTTTGCGAGTGAGTGAGTGAGTGAGGGCTTGAGCATGAATGAAATCGCTAAAGTTGTGATTTGCCCACTTGATTGGTTTATTGGTCTCCTCGTTAGACTGGGTGGACTACTTGCGATGGGTATACATACAGTTGTATACATACAGGAAAGTTGGCTGACGCTGCGCTATTACTTACACCTGTTATTGTTGTTTTACAATACGGTAGATCCAACTTGGATGTCGACGGATGGGTGGGTGTCAGGTACACCGTATATATCTGTATCTCTATACTGTTTCGGAAGTTCTTTCCCCAGCAGTCCTGGCACCCAACTGCACTGTTAAACAGACAAACAGCGGCAGAAGAAGAAGAAAATTTTATTTTTACGCCAGAACAAAAAACGGAGACACAAAAAAGCAAATAATTATTAGTGTTGGTTTTTGATTATATAAATATAATAAATTATAGTGGTAACAAGAGTATATATATATATCATAGAGGAAGAGAGACGAAGAAGAAGACGTAGCACTCCTCCACCATCATCATGCATTGTGAATCAGCACCTCAGAATAACCAGCAGCCTTCTCCCTTGATACCTGTCTCTCAAATCAACCTGCCACAACAACAACAACAACCACAACAACAACCACAACAACAACCACAACAACAACCACAACAACAACCACAACAACAACAACAACAACACTTACATCATCATTCACAACAACAATCTCCACCACCACAAGTACCATCACTGGATCTTGAAAGAAGTCAAAGCTTACAACCTCAAATTCATCTTCAGCATCATCAGCATCCGCTGCAACAGCAACAGGGAGTACAACCAATGATGTATTCTCATAATCATTCAACGCCCAATAATATCAACCATTTAGAACACCAGGATGAATCAAAAGATTCAACAAAGGGGGCTGCTAATGCAGCAAGAAGAGGTCCCTGGGCTTCAGATGAAGATAACAGATTATTGGATTTGATTCTGTTATTTGGAGCATCCAATTGGGTAAGGATTTCTCAAGTGTTGGGTACGAGAACACCAAAGCAATGTAGAGAAAGATACCATCAAAATTTGAAACCATCGTTGAATAGAACACCTATAACTCAAGAAGAAGGCGAATTGATCGAACAACTTGTTGCCACTTGTGGTAAAAAATGGGCTGAAATAGCTAGGCATTTAAATGGTCGAAGTGATAACGCCGTGAAAAATTGGTGGAATGGTGGTGCTAATAGGAGAAGAAGAGCATCTGCACAACTGGAATCGGATAAGCCTTCTCAAATGCCCAACTCCAAATCAATTACAAATTCAAGTGTTGAAAAGGATAACGATATACTGTTTAACACTGGAATATTTACTCATGATGATCATCTTCAACAACAGCAACAGCAACAACAACAACACCTACTACAGCAACAACAACAACAACTACAACAACAAAGGCAATATCAGCAAATACACCCCTCAGTATCCCGCCCACTTCCCTTGCAAAGATCAATATCATTTGATTTCAAATATCCACAACAACTGCTGCTGCTGCTGCTGCTGCAACAACAATTACAACAACCATTACCGCCAACACAACAACAACAACAGCAGCAACAACAACAATTACAATTACAGTTACAAAATCAATTACAAGATCATTATCATTTATCAAATATTCCAAGAAAGCAAAGAAAACTAATAGATGAACCAGGTCCCAGACGTCATTCAGCGGTTTATTTAGGAACTTCATCACCTTTATCACATCCACCTTCTATATCATCAAGAAATTCATCTTTAAGCCATGATTATACTGGGGTACCTTCATATAACTCTTCTGATAGTGAATCAATATCTAGAAGGTCCTCTGCATTTGGTAATACCACTGATTTTTATCAACATCGTAAAAATAATTTATCACAACACTCAAATATTCATTTATCACCATCTTTCCAACCACAACAATCTTCACGGTTATCAATTTCATCACAACTGTCAACAGGTGTAAATTTACCGCCTTTATCACCAACTACCTTTTCATCCTCGAGACAAAATTCAATCCATTCAGAGAGATTACCTCCATTATCATTACTGTTTAATAGTAATATTAATATACCATCTGCTAATGTTCCTACAAATACAAATATCAATACTTTATCAAATACCAACACTTATACTGCCAATAATAGTACCACATCTATACCTTCAATGAACAATAACGTTTTCAAAAGAGAATTTTCATTTTCCAAATTGGATAATTCTAAATTGGAATCACCATATCCATCACCTTCATTACAACAAACACTGCATCAACAACAACAACATCAGCATCCATTACATCAACAGCATCCAGGTACTCCGGTAGATATTGTGGATAATAACGATAAAAAGGAGGCTAGAACTACTACTACGAATACTACGAACACTACTAATACTGCTAATACCACAGTAACGAAAGAGGATGACGATAAGAGAAGAATGTCGATAGCAAATTTACTTGGTTAATGTCTTGAAATGATTTTTAATTTACTTCAATCTTTTATAGCTTATGATATGATATCTGTTAATAATAATAATAATAATATTCGGACAATCTCGGTCTGATTTTCGCTTTTAACGACTGGCTTTTCCCATGTAAATTTTTACCTATAAGTTACTGTTTTTTTTTTGCAAACTCAACTTCTTCATTCGGCTTCAATAATAATAAGAATAAAAATAATTGATTGACGTATTGTCAATGCCTAATACGGGGGTATCTTTAAACATCTTTTACAAGTTAATTTGCTATTTTATTCATGAGCGCCGCTGATCTATCCCATCCTATCGCATACATACATACGTACCACTTGACATGCAAAAAAATGTTTCACAAAAATGGCAATTTCATCGCAATTAAGAGCGCGTAAAAAACGAAAAAAAAATTCTCTTACTAAAAGTGTAAAATGTCAATGCACACAAGACAAAGCGCTTAATTGATCAAAACGCCGAAAGCGGTTGCTTGCCAATTGATTGGGAAAACACCGGTCGGTCCATCAATTCCAACTCAACTAACAACATCTCAGTGATGAATTATGGAATCAATAATGACAACTCCGATAAATCTTCTTGGTAACCCATACAACTTACACGTCCGCAAATATATATGCATGTTTCTGGAAAAGTCAGAATAGTCTACTGACCAAGAACAACAACACCAACTAACTATTTTTGTCGATCTGTTAGTATATATTAGTGTTTTGTTTACTTCTAGCAAGTTAATAATAGTAAAAATATATGCCGTCCTTTGTCGCCATCACCCACACACAAGGGAATGCCTTACCTCCGTCGGCAATTTTATTATGTAAGGCTTTTTGCTAGTCATTTCCATGAAATAATAATAATAATAATAAAAAAAAAGAAGTTGTAAATCAAATCGGAACTGAATAGGACAGATATGTTTGCCCTCTATGTGTTTCTGTGTCTGTTGTTGTCTGTTTTTATTTTTGCTCTTTGTAAAGATCGTCTTTGATCAATAGGTCACAATATGGCTAAATAAATATCGGCAATGTACTATTCCGTCTTAGCGCCAAAAAAACAAAAAAACTCAGTATTGCCATTAAGCACTAATTTATGACTTCGTCTACTTTAGGTCTGACTGGCTGTTAGTTCGGGAAAGTTGTTTCAAAAAAGTCTGGCTGAAACATTGTATTATCTATTTTAAGAAACCGGCTGAAAGATTGTATACTCGTCTATTAAAACTGCATATATATACTTCATGACGTTGGCTTTACGTGAGGTAAAGTCTCGACATTACCACGAAATAATTGACTATGAGCTTTAAATGTTCAACAATAGATAACAATCTTTTATATCTCGAGGACTAAACCCTATTGTAGGAACATCATCGACAGTTCCGAATGTACAATAGTATCCTCGTAGTTTACAATTGAAAATTTTCCGATACGGCTTTAACTATGAGAACATAACACACTCTACTCTAGTCGCAACCATCTTGCTACCAGCAATATGCAGCTTATACCATCGTGAGTGATTTTTCATCTATTTCCAATCGTGATAATTTGTCTCAATAATACATGCATGTATATACCCGACTATTGTTATCATCGGCACGTAGAGAAATAACAAAAACAAAAAAAAGTTGAAGCGCATCCGCTAACGTCCTGTTTATAACAACTTGAAAACATGAAAATAATTATACTCAAACTCATCTCATCTAAAGGGACAGTACTTTGGGCCACCCTGGTGATATTGTAAAGGTTTGATAAAAGTTGTAAGTGCAATTTTAAAAATATTTTAGATGCTGGAAATATTGATAATAAGGAGATAAATTGAATTCATATCTTGCGGGATGTACCGTTTTTACATTTTCCATATAATAAGTAAGCAAGAGCCGCGTGTATGAAGTGCAAATGACTTCTATTCGAATCAACAGATTACTATTCAAGGAGCCTTGGTGGCAACTTTCCACATCCATAAAATAAACAACAGGAAATTGTTCTATTGAAATTAATATGGTTCTTATTTTTGCACTTTCTCTTTTCAGTCTGTGTGATCACCTGAATTACTCAGATTATCAGACTGGATTGCTTCAATTTGTAAATTATGTGATTAAGGTTTTCAAGAACACTCAAATGATCTAACTGTTAATTCGCCACGTTCATCAACAGGATATACATTTAAGTTCATGTATCTTTGACAGCGATCTGATTCTCTTCTATACTGTACGAGTTTTCAAATTTGTTGCATCTACTCATATAAAATTAATCCAGAGGATATGCATTGTGTTTCCACAAGAATCATCACATATCTTAAACGTAAAGGATGAAGTAAACGATGGATAGAAAAACAACCATGTTTCTGCGATGCTTCAATCTGGGAAAGATAACAACCCTGAAGTTCTAATGCATGATTATTTAATCTCTTGCATTTATTAATAGTTAAGTATATGAAAATCTTGAGCAGATGTGAAATCAAGTTGGTTAACACCTAATTCATCACACTTCTTCCAGAATCTGAATAATGTGAATGCATATGCACTGTATGATCCCAAATAATTAGGATTGGATAATCATTGGATAGGGGTAGACTTCAACAATTGGTAAGGGATCATCACCTTTAGTGATGAGTTATTTGAATGTGTTTCAGGAGTTGCAACCAGCTAAAAAAAAGGCTTAAATATCTGAAACTTACATAAGAAGATTTCCACGAAACTGGTTGGCACGGTAGGTTCAATGTACAAACTCTATTGAAAGCTTCAAATTTTTAATAAGGTTTAGAATTAAAAAATGGGTTTAATGAGAAAGAAAAAAAAAATGAGCTAAAAGAAATGGTCACCAAAAAAGGACAAAAATAAGACACATCACACTAACATACAAAAATGATATAACTGATCCACTTTTTATCTCAAAGACTATTTTAAATATTTTATGTTTGCTTGAAAACAAAAGTGTACAATTATCGCACAAAGATGACAAAACTCATAACAACTTTTCAACTCAATGATGATAAAATTTGCTCACTCAAATTTAAAATTTCCTCTCCACCTTCAATTTCATTCTCATTTGTTAAATTATTTTGGCGTATAGAAGTGATTTGATCTTTAAGTGTGGATTTTTTCAAATTTTCAATGATCTTTGCATCTTCAGAATCCAATAATTGAGCAATGGTCCAAAGTGAAATATGCTCAAAAGTTGGGTTTCCACTCTGTAAAAATCTCTCCAAGAATCCAGCAATACCACCTTTTGGTTCTGTCCAATTTTTCAATATTATCGAATAATCGTTAATTCTTGAACACAAGTTCGCCAAAGCCAGTGCTGCGTTACCACAAACTTCACCATTATTACTAAAAGTTAGTGGAATTAAGACATCAATGATATTCAATTGCAACAACTTAGCCTTTAAATCATCTGCCAATGCCAAGATGGCGAAGCATGCACTTATCTCACTTTGAACTGATATTGGAGATTTCAATACTAATTCTTTACATTTACTAACAGCCCCAGCATCTAATAATGCTTTTCTATTTTTTTCGCTGCTAGCCGCCAAATTTCTTAAAGTGGAAACTGCATGACATTGAATTTCTTCACTTTCTGTATAATCCAATAATGAAACCAATGGTTTTAAAAACCCAGCATCGATGATTAAAGCTTCATTCAATGAGTGAATAGAGATATTTCTTATACAAGCAACAGCTGCCAATACCAAAGGTTGATGAGTTGATTGTAACAATGTGACCAAATTTGGTAATCCACCAGCTCTGACGATTTCCAATTGATAAGTGGCATCAGAAGCCAAATTTCTCAACAGTAATGTGGCTTGACATTGTACTCTAGGACTAACAGAATCCATTAACTGAACTAATTGGCTCACCAATTTAGGTTCACTTACTGACAATTTTTTTCTATTCACCTCATCAACAGCAATATTCGACAACAGTGTGGTACAATAGTATTGAACATCAGGATCATCACTTGACAATAACTGAATTAAAACAGGTACCAGTCCTGCATTTACTAGCTCTTGTCTATTTTCCAAGGAGTGTGTCATGTTCAACAACGCTCCTGTTGCATTTCTTTGAACTCTCAAATCTTTTGACTTTGCCAATTTTGTTAATGGCACCAATGCACCTGATCTGGCAATTTTCAGTTTATTATCATCCTGAGTAGCCAAATTTGTTATACATCCAACTGCATTGCATTGAACTTCGATGTTTGATGACATCATTTGCTTTATCAATGGCTCCAAACCTCCCATCTCTACAATCAAAACTTTGTTATCGTTGTCAACTGCCAAATTTCCAAGTGCGGCACATGCCGCCCTTTGTACTTCCAGATCGCTGCTTTGCAATAAGATCAATATTGGCTCCAAAACGTCCCTATCGACGGTCTTTATATCCTTTTCTGTTATTTCAGCAAATGCCAAAGCAGCACTCCGTTGTAAGTCGACATTATCAGAGTATACAAGGGTGCTCAATGCCTTCAATGGGCCATCTCCGAAAAAATCAACTTCTGGTCTGTTCTCCAAAAAGTGTAATAACAGTGAAATTGCTTCGCGCTCATTATCTGCTAACAAGGTTGGATTCGAAGTGTCACTTGAGCCATGACCTTTTATACAACTGAAACAGAATCCCATGTTATATAAACAGTCTTTTTTTCCAATATTTGATTGTTATGAAAATTTTATTCAATTCTGTTAAAACGGCGTCAAACACGTTAAAACCCACAAGTTATTTATAATGTTACAAATACAAAACACAATCCAAGCTTTCCTTTCCAAAACAGTGACCAGGAAATTAATAACTGTAAATGCAATGAACAAATCTTCTTGTTTAACAGATGCTTGTACAAAACCTTTGTTTCTTGCAATATCCTTTATTTTTATCCTTCGTGTGCTGATTGTTTGTTGCTCCCGAAAAAATTATGAGTCAACCAAACAAAACTTGTATATATAAAGGGCTAAGAAGAAAAAGGATGTTTTTTATCAATGAGTGCTGACTGTGATTATCTTCGCAGAATTGAAATGATATTAATAAATAATTGCTTTATCGATACAGAGTAACTTTTTAATGATGTCGCTAACAACTGATAACTCAAAAATTTTTTTTTAGTTTTATGTCAAGAACATTTTTCTGCTTTGAGCCATTTTCAACTGCAACCATTTTGGATCAAATTACACTACTTATGCCTACCTATCTATCTATACAACATCATTTGTCTTCAAATTCACATTCAATTTGACAACCCAATCACTACCGAACCAGGTCCTATCAAACTTCCTCAACGAGCCTCTTTGGAGTATTTTCTTAGGGGTCCCTAGATCGACAAGGTAATGCACATTGTCACTTATCAAGCCATTACCGTATGCATGTAATAAGGCTGTCAATGGGAGTCCCGTGGAAACAATAAATTTGGATTCTATGTAAACCACATCCATCTCGCTTAATTGTCCCGATCCGGAGTCGATTCCTGACGGAATATCAATAGATAATTTATGACAATTTTGTTTATTAGCCCATCTTATGACTTTCAAAGCTTTTGTCAATTCAGCATCCATTAAATCTGCAATACTTGTATCAAATCCTTGTAATGCATCCACAATCAACTCCAATGGGGAGTCAACTTGTTTCAAAATGTTTTGCAATTGATTTAAACTGTACACGGTTTTACCCCCGAAGTTTTCAAATAATTCTAATTGAGTAGAAACTAAACTGATCAACTCATCATCTCCATCGTTATCATTGATTAATAATGATATTGTTCTGATACCATGATTGGACAATTGCCTTCCTGCATTCAAAGCCTTGGCCCCACTTCTATTGTTACCAACTAAGAGTAATACCAATGGTGGTGAATTGACATTAAATCTAGTATTTGAAGAGCTAATCCTACTGGTTTGTCCGCCAAGTATTTGCAATATAACTGAGCTTAAACCACGCCCGGAATTCTCCAAGATTAATGAAGAATCGTATCCATAATCATCTTGAGCCAATCTTTCAATTTCTAATAAATTTATAGGAGAACACAAAGGTAATTTCTCGGTTGTGCCATCTTTGACCATGACGAATAGTGAGGCACTAGTTGGGGTGGATGTGGATAACCGTGAAGGCTGCAGTTGCAGTTGCAGTTGCAGTTGCAGTTGTTGGGGTTGTTGGGGTTGTTGGGGTTGTTGTTGAGAAACGTTCGAATTTGCCTTCAAAGCCTCTTTTTGTTTCAATTGTTCTGTTAATCTATGGATGGCATCTTGTTCAGTAATCTTAATAGAGTCCCAATTTTGATCCCAATCAGAGCCTTCCTTAACCATTTCGTGGATTTCGTAATTGGTCTTAGGTCTATCACTGGACTTTGGAGTTCCCATGTTCGATGTCTTATTGTGTCCAACTAACCTTTGTGAAGGGTCAACAGAGTCGTTCAGTGACAACTCAGCGAACACAGAATTTTTATCGAACTTAGCCAAGTTACTTTGAAAATCAAATTCTGGTAAATCACCAGAATCATCCCAATCACCATCCTTATCTTTTCTATTATTCCTTACTTTTTTAAGTTGTGAATTAGACGGTCTTGGCGAATTTATCCTAGATCTATTCCCCTTTTGGATTGGAGTCATGTTTGAATCACTCACTGATATTATAGCATCGTCATCAGTCTCCATTGTATTTTGCTGATGTGGTGGTCCTTGGCTTGTCATGGAGCTTGGTAATAACTCCTTCTGTTGCTTCTTATTCTTTTTATTATTCTTTTTGGAGGATTTAGGAAGATCCAAAACCATCAAGTCGCTGATTTTCCCACCCTCTACAGCATAGGTATCGAGCTTTTGATTACTATTTGAGAAAGTGACTGTTATATTTGGTTAGTGTGAAACAATTGAGAGCTGAAGATATATACGTACCATCTTCCAAATTGATGACTTTATCTTTGACTTGTGTAACTGTTCCTCTCACTTTGAAAGCATCTCTCAACACCAATTGGACATAAAAGCCCGAGTATTGTGACATTCTCTGGTGATTTATATATTGAAAACAAACAATTTTCTTTTCAAATTTTCATTTCAATTACAACAAAAAAAATGTTGTTGTTTTTCTTGATCATGTGACTGATATGAACATAATAATTCTAAAAGGAAAAATTAAGATTAGAAAACTTGAATACATATCTATGAGGTTGAACTGGTACATGGGATAAGTATGAGCACAAGCAACTCGTCTTTATTGAAGAAAGTAGAGTCGATATTGACTCTTCCGTCAAGGTTCTCTCCAGAGTCCAATCAAGTGGTATATGAACCGGTAGCAGATTGCATTGTATTATCATGTGGTAGTTTGATATCTGAAACTTTGTACTTTCAACTATCAAGGTTGAACGACTCCTTAGAGATAACATGTCCTGTATGTTTTCAGCAGAATGTTAAGCAATTAAGTGCAGTTCCTCAATTAAGAGACTTATACATTGAATATCAAAAGGCCACAGATCTGGGGGAAGTCGAATGGGAAGCATCAGATCTCAACACGAAGAAGAAAGAAAGACAAAGACGAAGATCATCTTCAAAGAAAAGTGTACAGCAGGGGAGCTTACAAAAAGTCTCACTTTTGACTGCATTTCATGAAATAGTGAGTGATTTGAACAGGCCAGAATCCAAGAGTTTCTCGAATTCTCCAACTTCCGTAACTCAACCGTCTTATCAACTCCATAGCACTTCTCCGCAAGAGAGCAATGTTGGGGATTGGATAGCTACAATGAACGACTCTACCACCTTGAAGTCATTTAGGTCCAGTAATAGTGATATTAAGTTAGGCACATCGCCGATAAAGATTCCAGAAAAGGCATCAAATTTGACAAGTGCTATAAGAACGAATACCAATGTATCACCACATCATGCGATAAAGCCAGAAACAAGCGTCACCAATAAGGAGTTGCTATATGCCAAGAATTTCCCCTTTTTTAGAAAACAAATTCAACATTCAACACATTCATCAAAATTTTTCTTAAAAGGCCGGTATTCTAGATTGTACATCAACACAGATATATCTCCAGATTTAACAAAATTTGTGCTTTTGAGTGAAAAAAAGTTCGAAGTCTATTCAATGGATCCTGCAAAACCATCTCAACTGCCCAAATTACTATGTGTAGGAAAGTCTTCTGGTGAGTATGGTTCAAATGCTGATTCCATGGTGAAACCTGCTGTTGCATCTTTATTATCCAATAGCAACAATGCAACAGATGACAACAAACCAATTGATGATACATTGATGGACAAGTTGCTCAATTGGGAGCATTTGTATTGCAAACTTTCAGATAATTTTTTGATTATTGCCGGAACACGAGGACTATTGCGAATCTTCAACTTGAATCAAAATGGTAAACCTATATATACATATTACTCGAAATTTCCAATACGGTGTGTTGATATTTCAAACGATGAGAAATTCATAAGTATCGGAATCACAGGAAAGGACAAATTTACACAAACGGAACAAGCATTGATTGTATTGTTGAGATTGGAGTATTTGAATTCTAAGCTGGACTCTGATCATTTCTATAGCAAGGATTTCTATTCAAATTCATCCTTTGAAACCCCAATACTGCCACAGTCCACTTCTGACGATTTCAAATTCAAAGTGGAGCCTATGACTGTTACTTTACCATATCGTGATCCAATCAATATTTTGAAATTTTCACCTAACTCGTTATATCTATCTTGCTCTACAGCGTTGGAATCCAGGTTTGTGATAATTTCCATTGTGAACCCTGAAGAACCAAAGTTGATAATGAAGTCGTTAAGATCGCTCGATACTTCATTAGAAAGTGAAGGGATAACAGATTTGTCGTTCTTCCCTGATAATAGATTAATGGCCATAACAAGTGTGGCATTTAACTCATCTCCCATTATTATCGATACTAGGATAACGTCTATCAATGGTATTCAGGGAATAGCACAACCGTTGATGCTTTTAAGAGTGGATGAAGTTGGCTCGTCAATTCACAAAGCGGCGGTGAGCCCACGTGGAGATGCGATTCTGTTTTTAGATAGAAATGGTACGGTATATTTGATGAGTTCACCCCATATGGATGATAATGAGAATAAACGAATTGTTGTGGTGGCAGAAGTGACAAATGCATATAGAATGAGAGAAGCCGCTACGTTAAAATTCGATAAAGATGGTTACAAATTGTTCATTTTGGATAGGAAAGGCGTTCTATATATTCAGGATTTCACAGCCGGTAATCCACAAAGTCATGACATCACTAGGTGCAAACTAATATGTTAGCTGTTTCAAGATATCGAAAAACCTGCCGCGAGAACTAAAATATTGATATTTGGATAAATTTCCTTTTGAATAAATCATATCGAAAATCTTGTGATGTAACCTTGTTGAACTGATTTTTTGCGTTCTACCATTGAAAAGAAAATTGTAAAATCTTAACCAATACCTCGATACGAAATTTAATGAAGTTATAGAATCCGGAATCGTTTTGGGATGTGAACCAATGGAAGAAGATAGATAAACTGACTCAGAAGCCCTGCTTGAAGAAGAAGTTGGTGAATAGTCGATTTGCAATTGAGATACATTTATAAAATTTGGAGACTTGAGTTTTGGGTAGAAAAGTCTTTTGAAAAAATTCTCTCTTTGAGGGATGTCAAACCGGTTTAAATATTGAATGTCATTGTAAAGTGATTCATAAAGTTTTTCTTTCAATAAGATCGAGATCTGTTCTGCACTGTGGAAATTCTTCAATGAGTTATTCACTGTATTTTTGAAATTTACAAAAATCAATTTTGTGTCTCCTCCAATGTTAGTGTTCAGATTTGAAATTAGATCTTCTTGTTCTTCGTCTTCAGAATCATCGTCGGAATAAACTCTGTTGATTTTTTCAATACTCCTTTTCTGTAGATTGCTCTCCCGTATTATCTTGAGCAATCCATTATAGCACAAGCTAATGACTTTCAAAAATTGCAGATTCAAAACTCTCTCCCACTCCATTATTGGTATTTCTTCAATCAATCCTTTTGGGAAATGGTTATAATCGGGGATGATCAAGACGCTCTTTAAGTTTAAATAGTGTTCATCTGCATTAGGAAATGGTAGCACTGGGGTTGATAATATGGTTCTAAAATTGTTCATTGCCTCTTTTACACTCGTGACCGATTCATATGAGATCAATAGTGGCCTAATATCAATTGAATCTTCCAGCTCCACTACTTTCAACTCGGTTTCATTACTCACAGTGATGTATATTATAAACCCTCTTTGGTTTAAATCATTCACCAACCTTTGAATCGATTGATTCAAAGGAGATCCAACAATTAAAATGGTCTCATATCTTGCCCCATTGTGTAATTTATTGGCTCTTCTCACTTTCTTATAGTTTCTTGATCTTCCTCTTGTCAATAGATAGGCAGAAACCAAAGAAGATCCCGTGATCAAGAAAAATAGGTAATGTTTGTTCCCTATTGGCCACTGTCTTTCATGTACTTGAACCACTGGTTGTGTCTTGATTCCAAGTTGGTTGTTCAACACAGAGGAAACGTTCGCTTCCAAATCATTTGACTTATCCTTGATAAAATCCAAAGAGTTCTGTGCTAACAGTACCGAATGGAGATACACTGAGTAGGTGGTATCGAAGACCTTATCAATTGGATCGTTCATTGTGATTTAATATGTATCACCTACACACACAACAAATAAACTCATCTCCAAGTAAATTGACTTTTACTTTTTTGCCTCATTAAATAACTCAAATTTCATTTTTTGCTCTTTGTCAAATAGAAGCCGCCAGCACTGAGAGCGAGCAGAACAGAGGTTCCGGAATGTACAGCCAAGTGCTTTTTTATGTCAAATTAGCCTTTCAAATACACCTCTAGAGCCCCACTCATACCACAAGGCTCACAAGTTAATAAAGGCTATATATTGGTACCCATCATCTTTCGTATTCCACCACATAACAGCCAAGAATCTTTTACAGCCTTAAGGGAAAAACGGCAAAAAGACGAAAAAGAAAAAAACCGAAATTAAATAGAAGGACCAAAAAGCAGATTATATTGAACACCGAGCTAAGTCGTTACAAGTTGAAAGCATTGAAAGCATTCATCAATTTGACTGTAATATATAAAACATCGCTACAATATCCATCTGAACTTGCGAATTGTAACTTGTGGCATTTCTTTATCGACGGCAATTGAAAGTGAATTTATTAGACAACAAACGTCATCTTCAACAATATACAAATAACCGAATATGGGTATCAATAATCCAATTCCATTAAGTTTAAAAGCAGAGTGTAAGAAGGCTGCAAAGATTCTTGCCTCCTTCATCAAGCCAAATCAGGCATTAGGGGCTGATAAAGTTATTCCTGTAAGTGTTTTGAAAAATGCCAAAGGTTTGGCTATCATCACAGTGTTAAAAGCAGGATTCTTGTTTAGTGGTAGAGCAGGAAGTGGTGTCATTGTGGCAAGACTTCCCGATGGCTCATGGTCTGCACCTTCAGCTATTGTTACAGCTGGTGCCGGTGTTGGTGGACAAATCGGTGCTGAATTAACAGATTTTGTCTTTATCTTGAACACCGATGATGCTGTCAAATCTTTTGCTCAATACGGGTCGGTAACCTTGGGTGGTAACATTTCCGTTGCTGCTGGTCCAATGGGCAGAAATGCAGAACTGGCAGGTAGTGCTTCTTTTAAGGCTGTTGCTCCTGTTTTTGCCTATTCCAAGACGAAAGGTTTATTTGCTGGTGTTTCCTTGGAAGGTTCAGCTATTGTAGAAAGAAGAGAAGCCAATAGAAAATTCTATGGGGATAATTGTAAGGCAAGGTACATTTTGGCTGGTAAGGTTAGACCTCCTCCAGCCTGTGAACCATTGTTCAGAGTTTTAGACTCGAGAGCTTTTAATGATGATGCTGATTACGAAGGTTACAGTGATGATGAATATTATGATGACATTCCATCCCGTTTCAGTTCTGATTCCAGTTCTTTTGAATCTGGAAGAAGGGGCGGGTCAAGCTCAAGATTCGGAAGTGGCAGAGGCTCTTCGAGAAGATATGACAATGACTTCAGCGATGACGAAGATGATTACTATGGAACATCATCTCGTCGTCGTGGAGGAGGAGGAGGAGGAGCTCCAAGAAGAACACCATCTTCATCAAAGCCAACATCATGGGAGGATGACATATATGACAGGTCTTACAAGTCGCCTACATCGAGAAGAAGTAATTATAGTGATGATGAAGATGACCTTACTGGACGTTTCCAAAGAACTGGGTTGAACGGTAGCTCTGGTTCCAAACCATTTAGACCAACTTCAGAGAAACCTTCTTTTGGAAACAAACCCGTTGTTGCTGCAACCAGACCTCTGGAAAACACACTGACTGCTATGTTCACATTTGAAGCTCAACAAGCTGGTGATTTGCCCTTCAAAAAGGGAGATGTCATTACCATAATTCAAAAATCCAACAGTACAGATGATTGGTGGACAGGAAGACTTAATGGTAGGGAGGGTACATTCCCTGCAAATTATGTGAAGCTTAATTAATAACACTTCCTTTAATCGTCATTTCATAATTTTCAAGTTTTCAACGATGATAACATAACTGCTTTACCTACAAAAAAAAAACCGAGTTTGTGCCATTACCTTCTTTGTATTTTTCTCATTTCTTTTATATTCTATCGAATGTTCCGCTTACACATTTTGCTGTTAACGTTCTTCTGCTTCTCTTCGCTGTATCAATTCAAGATTATCAATTATCATTTTTTTAATTTGTTGATTATAGCTCCAAGTTTATATATATAATGTGAAATCTTTGTTACATAATACTGTAACTCTATAAAATTATACAATATATTATCACATACCTCTAAATGCGTTCTTACTTGCTCTTCTTCTACCTTCGAATCTTTGTTTAGTCCTACCGCTATCTTTCTTCTCCTTATTTTCATCATCTTCTTCGAATTGGACCTTCTTCTTATATTCCTTCTTAGCACCTGAGGGAACAAAAGTCAACTCCAGTTCACCTTTAGCATTTTTATGAAGTCTGGTATTAGATTTTTTGAAGGACTGCTCTTTTTCAACCTTGCTGAGTTTCTTTGCCTGTGCTCCAAATGAAACATTATGTTTATCCCTCTTTGATACTTCAACTGATGATGGGTCAATTGGTTTCATTGTAGATAAAAATTGCTCTGTTTCATTTTCAACTTGTTGTTTAAGACGGTTCTTCAGCAATTGCTTTTGAATCTTTTCTTGTTGTTTCAATCTCATTTCTTCCTTAGCTTCTTCGTCATCTTCAGATTGTTCCTCTTCAGAATCTGACCCAGAGTCATCATCCGACGATAATCTATTTCTTTCCATTCTTTCATCATCAGACTCTTCTGCATTTGTCTTTCCTTTCGGAATATTAGATTCAATATCTTTAACAGCAGATTGTACAGGGTTCAATTGTTTATATTCATGAGAAGTAGTATCAACCAGGAAATCTGGATTTTCAAACATATCTTTGAAACGTTCATCATTAAGGACATCAGCAGCTTTGGCACCTGATTTGGTTTGTATTTTAGCGGCCAATTCCTTGTTAACTTTAACTCTGGTTGTTGTGACAGCTCCAGTTGATCTGATCCTAGATTCTCTCTCTTTTTGAATCTTCTTCTTGATTTCTCTCTCTCTTTGATCCCTGTATGAATTAGGATTGGCAATCAAGTTCACCTTATCGAATAACTCGTTATCAATGAAGAACCCATGCATATATGATCTCAAGACCTTCGAACCTATCAAATGAGTTAAGTTCAATTTGGTGACATCTTGTCTTGTGATGAATCTGTAATTGGAGTAAACTGTATCAGATGGTTTTTCCTCAAGCTCTTCTGTCAAGTTATCCAAGAATGAACACCATTTTGGTGCTGGTCCCAAATTTGGAATGTAATATGTATGCATTGGTATACCTTCGTTAGCCATAAAGAACAATCCAGAGTCTTTGCAATATTCAACGTCGTTGATATCTACACTTGGCTCCATTGATGTAAATGGCTTACCATCGTGTCTGTCCCATAACTTGGCAATTCTCTTGTCAGAAGTCATGATTTTGTTTGAGTCTGTTGAATTTTCGTCAATCCATATAATTTTTTTAATTGGATATCCATAACCTTGATCTTTGGTTATAAAAGGTTGAGAATTTCTCAAGTCATATAGCAAGGTCTTACCAGTGGAAGTACCACAGGCAAAGTTCAAACCATCGTTTCTGAAGGCAACGTTAGTTATCTCTGTAGATTCACTCAACTGATCGCTTATCAGCAACTTGGCCACTCTTTGTCTACTCCTTGGGTCCCAAAACTCCACAGTACCATCTTCCAATCCAGCACTGAGCAATCCGTGAACCTTATTCATATCAATACTATTACATCCCAGATCTGTATCCAATTCAAAGGGCTGTAAGAACCGTCCTTGATCCAAGTTCAATCTGTACAATTCGTTACCTGATGCTCCCACATATAAATCACAATTCTCCTCATTATAGCACAACGATCTTCCAAATTTTGGTATACGAGAAGTGTGGTGCACTCCACCCTTTACTTGAAATTGAATAGACCTGTCATTTTGTAAATGTATAGATTTGGACCAGTCGTCTGACAATATTAAAAAATCAACATTTTCACAATCAGTATGTCTCTCAAATTTTAATGACAAATTGCTGAAATCATAAACATGAATCTGTGGCTTATATGTTCCTGTAGCCATAGCAAACTGTCCATCGGGTGTTACTTTTATCTTGTTTGAAGCCTCACTGAACTCAAAATCTTGAACCAACTCAATACGATTTTGGTAATCTAAATCATTTTTCAAAGCTCTCTTACGCTTCTTGGCAATCCAGTCAGGCAAAGAACGTGATGCATTTGTACCTGATACCTGGTAGACGGAGACTCCTCCTGCAGATGTGGATTTCAAAACCATTTTGCAATTCGAATGATATATTTGATGAGATGAGTTTTTACAGTAAATTTTTCTTTTAAATTTTTTTTTTTTTTTTTTCAGAAATTAAAATTTTTTTGATTACATAAGGTTGACGGTACAAGAAGCATCAAAAGCTAAGTATCTTATCATTCAAATTGATGATTTGAACATTGTTCTCTTCATAGACCGAGTCAGTTTTCAGTTCGTTTTCAGGATACACACTCTTGGAGCAGTCTTTGATAACAAACGTCTTATATCCTAGTTTACTAGAGTCAACAGCAGAATTCAACACACAAAAGTCGTACGCAAGACCAACCACAAAGACATGGGTGATATGTAATTGCGACAAAGTCTCATTTAATTCAGTTTTATGTATACTCCAGGTATCTTGAAAGCTTGAGTAATATTCCCTGTCAGCCAAGTAGCCCTTTTTTACCACACTTGTGGGAACCGTTCCATTTGCAATTAGGTCACTGAAAACAGGAATAAATTCTTTGGCAAACTCTGCTCCTTGAGTATCTTGTATACAATGGTCCGGCCATAATATTTGGTGTTTGGTTTTGATTGATCCTGTGTGCAGGTCTACTTCTTTTAAAGGATGCTCGAATTCCAATGCAGTGAAAGCTGAGTGTCCCACATGATTAGAAGCAAATGATGTATGGTTGGATGGATGCCAATCTTTCGTGGCTATTACAGTGGACCATTGATGATTTTGTAACAATTGAATGATGGGAGATATTATTGCACGGCCCTCGCTCACTGCCAACGACCCAGTAGGTGGCAAGAAATCTTCTTGTAAGTCCACTATTATCAAAGCGGGTCTAAAAGCTGTCATTGAGATTGTGTCCTTTATCAGATATTGTAATAACTCACAAAAATTGATTTTTTTTTTTTTTTTTTGATAAAGATTCAAAAAATCACGCCATGGAGATACAACGCATATATATAACTATGTCTCGATGACGTTTTACTATGAAGACACCGGTGAGTACCGTGATGGTAAATGCTCATCAAGAGTTGTTATTCAACCGAAGCAATTTTTGAATCACCAAGAGATTATCTAAAAAAAATTGTACAAGAAGTCGTTTTTTTGATACTCCGAAGTTTGGCGTTATTCCTATTCACCAGGAAAGTGACTTTTATTTTTTTTGCAAGCAACGAGTGTATTGTCAACTATATATCTATGAACTAGATCTAGTTATAAGCCAAGTGATCATTTAGACTTGTAGCCAACCCCCGGTGGAAATACTTTTAGCCATGATATCGTCGAGTTGAGTTATCAAGACAACGAGATGGCTCTTTCACCCCTCATTCATTAAAAACAAGAATTGTCACATTATTGTTCACATTTCACATTCAATGAAATGTCAACTTTTTTCCCACTCAGCCGATGATTGATTGGCTCACGCCCGATGATGTAGGCTTCGGTATATGACAGAAAATACCAGCTTACTTCAACTGCCCAAATCATCAGAAGGCACTTTGGGGAAAATTTTTCTCCCTTCCATCTGAGAGCTTTATTACCCGTATCATCCTAGACCGTATTGTGATTTCTTCTTCTCAAACTGGAGGAGTTTTGGCTAATTTTGATCTTGCTTAATTCACTTGTCAGAGTCAGGATTCTCAAATTGAACCACTATTCATTACGAAATCAAAAAAAACTGTCACGTGTCTGGCACGTGATTTACTGATCTAGGGCTTTTAATCTAGAGCAATTTTTTTTTCAACAAATGGTTTTGTGGTCTAGTTGGTTATGGCATCTGCTTAACACGCAGAACGTCCCCAGTTCGATCCTGGGCAAAATCATTTGACTTTATTTTTTATCTTTTTATTTGCGTGCTGTCTGTTTTTTTTAGATCTTGTGATAATCAATTATACATCTGACTCCTTGAATACATTAAAGAAGGAGGTATAGTCTTTTTCTTTTGAAAGCTATTACAGTTCAACAGTTGAAAACATCGCGTAATTTCGATAACCCACACTGAAGATCATTGGATTCAATGTCACACCCAGGAAAGGACATTGTAAGGGAAAAGGATCGAAGAGGGATCAGCAAAGATATCGGAGAAAACACATACAACAACAAGCTTGGAACAACCAGAGCTCAGAGTCTAGTACTCAGAGAATTCTTTTCAGAAGTCAAGGTTTTTTCTGAACTCAAGAATGAACAAGATGGAGATAAACTATTCAGGTTGTTTAATAATCCAGTTTTAAAGAAGGAGGTTTTGTACGCAATTGAACAAGCCGAATACCAAGAGATAATGGATTCTAGTTTTTCACTTGTGCAGCTCAAAGAACTGTTATGTTCGCTGGCGGTGGCAGGCTGCTCAAAGAATTTGACAATTTTGGTTGCAATTGAACCATTCAATCTAAATCATTTTAAGAAGTGCTTGAGTTACTATAACCAGATAATATTTTTAGTTCATGGTGGATCCTTCACCGATTTAAAAGAAGTCACCACCCACAGTGTGGTTTCAACTTTGGAGCCAATGATCAAAATTATGTTGTATGCCACTAGCTTTAAGTACGAAAATCAACTGTTCTTGTTCAAACTTTTGGCCCTCTTGATTTGTATCAGCTTGAACGGTGTATCTGACTACAGAAAGATAGACAACATTTTATTCGAAAACAAAAAAGCCATTTTTGAGCTTGCCTATTCTAAGTTAGAAGAAGGTGAGGGCAAATTGCATGGAGTTATCACTATTTTTAAAAAGTTCAAACAGTTGAAAACAAAAGCCACTTTAATCGAACTAACAAATTTGATATTTCCCTTTCCTCTGGAAAAATTCGTTGTTGGAGTCATCTCTCAGCTAAATCTTGTTGTTGCCTACCTGGACAAAATTCTTGAAAGTGAAGTCTCCGAAGCTGTGAATGACCTTTTGTTACTCAAAAGTAAAGGAACATTCGAAAGGGAGCTTGTTGGTTTGATCTTGATGAAGCAACCAAAGTTAGGATCTAAAATCAAATCGGTGAGCTCAGGTGAGTTCTCCAGAACTCAATCAATGCAGTTATCTGATTTTATCACAAGGATAAGTTCGGAGAACGAAATTAATCAAAGCAAAGTTTTGAATAATTACAATATTTATCAAGAAAAGCTCTCCTTGAATGATGAAAAATTCCCGGATTTCGCTTTTGAAACTTTCTACGAGACAATAGATCATAACTTCAAATTAAACTTACTTGAGGAAACTACTTTACTTTACCTATTAGAGATTTCCCTGGATCTGATTTTGTCAGGCTTGAAAACGAATGCAGATTTTTTGGAGCTCCATCAGAAAGCTGAAAGCTCAACACTCTATTTCATAGCTGTGATGTCATCTTTGGATTACATTCTCGTTTCTCAAGTTCTAAAAGCAGATATGTTCAAAAGAAGAGAAATGACCAAGTTGCCAAAATCTTTTGGGGAAGTTTTCAACTTCTCCCTGATTCCTCCACTTCCAAAGTCCGACTTCATTCTTGAAAAACTATCTTTGGAGAAAGTTTATCCGTCTACCTTTCAAAGTGTCAGCGTGTCTTCTTTATTTTCTGTCATTTTCAAAGTTTCCAAAATTCTACAGTTGATTTTGCAACACTTGTCATTTTTCGAAGACCCAATATTCAATAACGCTAGTTATAATGAAAACGATGCAAGAAATTGGTCTAACTTAAACTTCAAATTTTTGAACAAGCACATAGATATGATTGTAACGTGTGTAATTTCAAACTCAATTTTGATTAAAAATTGTCAAAATATTGTTGATAGTCACATTGACGAGGTTGATACTTCAAGATTAGATATTGAGGAGTTTATTAATCAAATGGATGAATTGAATCTAGCCATTCTTGAAGAGATGATCCACAACCACGAAGGCTTTGGTGCTTATTGCCTTTTGAAGAATTTAAACAATATTTGTTTAACTGACTTGAGACTAGTTCAAATTTGTTCAAGCTTGTTGGTGAACTTGATGAAGGACTGTGAGATAAGTGATTGTATTTTAAATCAGCGATCATGCCGTGATGTTCTTATCCAATTTTTAGACTTGTTTTTGGATCCTTCACTTTCTTCATTCGACGAATTACTCAAGGCATTCCCTGAGAAAGAAGTGTTGAAGGAAATCTATCCTCCAGGATCTTCTCAATATCTCTCCATTTTCAAATCAGGGGTTTCTAGCAATGCAGAAAAGCTTTCAGCTAACTCTTCGATCAGCTGTGACTCTCCTTCCAAAAATGTTTATGCCGATATGAATATCAATAGAATACCAAATTTTTCGGTGTTTGAAGAAAAAGCACAGCAGCAGATCCCAACAATACCATCCTCAAATGCTAGCCCTAATTTCAGGTCACCACTTCAAAATCATTCTGATCCATACATGCGTACAAACATGATGGATTTTAACGAAGTTTCAAACTATTCTCCTTACAGTAGCCCTACTTCGAACAAGTACATACCATCAAGTTTTGAAGATGATAAATTGTCGAGAATTGACTCTTTATCTGCTTCTTACAGCACCATTCCAACAGCTGGAAGTGCAGGGAACTACGAAAAGCCTCCTCAAATTTACAATTATCATGCAAACGCTGTGAGTTCGTTCGAGTCCCAAAAAAGTCACAATTCAAATAATGTTGGGACTGGTTCACAATATCAAATAAATTCTAGCCAAGGTGACGACGCAGTGCAGCCATCAATTCTTAATCATCACTCCAATGGCGGTACACATCTTGATAGTAGTTTGAAATATTTCAATAATACTCAAGGTGCTGGAGTATATGGCGAGCGCCTCAACAACCCAAACAGTGTCCCATATTCTTTAACAAACAATCAAATACAACGTCAGCTGCCAAATACAAGCAGATCCCAAAGTATCCATGTTGATGAGTTTGATAAACTAGGGTAATATTTTAAAGGTGCACGGGATATGATATGTCAGGTCTTCGGGGAGGGGAATTTTCTCGATGGGGATACAGGTTGATTAATGTTAGAATTTTATATGTAATATATAATTCTCTAAAAAATAAATATATGGTTTTATTGCAAAAGTCAAATCAGTTTATCTCTCTGCCTCGAGTATCATTTTTTGTTTGAACGCCAGTTAGACAAATGGTTTTCAAATGTAAGAGGTAAAACTTCATATCAAGCCTGACTTTCCAAATGTTCGGAACTTTTCATCATTTGCTCATGATGGGCGATGATTTTGTTGCACGTGCACGTGCATCGAAGAATTGCAGCACACAATGAAATGTTTACACAGCAAAAAAAAAATAAAATAAAATAAAAAAAATGGAGAGATGATGAGGAAGAAGTTCGATAACAATACTCAGATAGCGGAAAGACATGGTCAATGAAACAAGCCCATTGATAGAAGATACTGATTCACAGTTGTATGATGAAGACGGTTTTTCTATATATTCCGAAAATACAAAGAGGAGACAATGGATCAAAGTGAAAATTTTGTACATCTTGGCTATATTAATAGTTTTACCACTAATCTGGTATGTTATATTTTACCTTCCAAATCTAGTTCCTCCAGCCACAAAGGCTCCATTGAAAATATTGAAGGTCAAGCAATTGCCCATTTATTTGCACCCGTTGGTGCCTAAATCAAAATCCATGGTTGTTAACGATGAGACTAATATCGATGAGACTAATATCGATGAGACTAATATCGATGATTACAAGTATTTGAAGAACGGCGATTCTTTCATACAAGACGATGGTCATCTGATGAGAAAGAAGAAACTGATGAGGAGGTTGATAATGATTGGTGATATTCATGGTTCCTATAGAGAGTTGAGTAAATTAATGAAGAAGATGGAAATCAATCATAAAAAAGATCATGTTTTGTTATTAGGTGATTTTATTTCAAAAGGACCAGATTCCTCTGCTGTTTTGAATTGGGCAATAGCAAACAAAGTTGGATGTGTATTGGGGAATCATGAGCTGTATATCTTGAACAGGTATGCCCAATTCCATTCATTGAGTAAACCAGAATTTTTGAGTAATTCTACTTTAAAAGAGAATGATTTTACAACACAAGAGTTTTACGATTTGGACGACGAGATGAAGATTGCAAAAAACTTGAAGCCAGAGCAAGCCGAGTACTTGCTTAATTGTCCCTTGATGTATGATTTAGGTCCTGTGGATCATACAGATAAACATCAAGCAACATACAAAGACAATCAACCTTTAAACGGAGTTGCAGTTCATGCTGGTTTGATGTGGAACATTGACAATTTACAAGATCAAGATCCAGAAACAGTGGTGAGCATCAGATATTTACTTCCGCCTAAGTTTACCGTACCTGCAATGGATCCTCATATCGATGGTGCTCAAAAGTGGACTAGTCGTTGGAATATACATCAAAAGGAATTGGGAAAGAACAAACTTACTCAGCGAAAAGTTTATTATGGTCATAATGCTAGAAACGGGTTAGACCTTCGAGAATATTCTGCTGGATTGGACACAGGATGTGTTACTGGAGGTAAGTTAACAGCAGTAGCGCTTTGGTCTGAGGTGGTTAAAAATAAATTGGTTTTCAGAGAGTCAATTCATCAGGTTTCCTGCAACTAAGTAGGGGTATAGATATACAGAGCTAATCCCATATTGTTCTTTCCCCTTTGCTCGTAGTTGCTCTATAAAGATGTACAGATGATCAGGTCATTGTAGGAGGCAATGATAAGGAAATCAAAAGAAAAAACGACGCAGAAAGAAAATTTAATTTTAGAAACTGATTTGGAGAAGGCGCTACTACATTCATTTAAACTGCTATTTCAACATATACCAACTGTTTGTTGCCATTCAATATGTCTGAGCCAATGGGTCCCGATCAGATGTCCAGAAGGAGAAGTAGTCTTGCCATTGGCGACAAGGTTGAATTGTTGTACTCCAAATCAAAAGTGTACATTCATCCCACGCTGTCGTCAAAGGATAACATTGCAGGTTTTCTATCTTTTACCAGGCTGCCGTTCAATTCAACCATAAACGATATTGTTATATCTTTCACACCCGAGAATATGATTCATCCAGATGACTATAAGATATATCAAGAAGTCGACTTGAAAATGGTCTCCGAGACTGCAGCAAGTGACGTTAATATATCATCAAAGAGTGGTCAAAAATATTATGTTAATAAACCTCTTGTTTCATCAATCACTTCATATTCTTTTGGAATTGCCATTTCAAATTTGTTTTCAATTCAAGTAAGGCCGCCATCTTTAGGCTGGTGGTGGGGTTCAGTTATATTCAACTCTAAATCAGGAGAAAAAATTCCAGTTATTTTTTTTCATGATGATGAGTCTCCAAGTACAATAAAAGAACAGGAATTGAGAAACAAAAATTTTAATGTTTTCAGTAATGAAGCGGGAGGCAATGAGTTGTTCTGGGGAGGTGATCAGTTTATGAAAGTGTTGAAGAATTATTGTGTGCTTGAGAAATCCTCATTGGAGAGTTCAATTTTCTTAATAAATCCATCATCGGAAGACTTGCTGAATTTTCAACCTCCTGTCACAGAAGTAGCTGGTGAGAATTTCAACTTTAATGGATTTTTAAATAAAGCTAAATGGAAAATATTGGAGACAATGGCGTCATTGACAAACAAGACAAGAGAAAAAGTCAAAGACGTCGTTGATGATTCTCCAGAACTGGTCAAACATTTACTAAGGAAACCTGATGTAATCCAGGTTGGCGAAGACTTTGATAGTGCAAGGGTCTATTTGCTGAAGTGGGCAATGGCGGTTCAAGAGGATGCCGAGAAATCGAGGAAAAAAATCATTTTGGATGATTATTACACCACGATTTTGAAAAACGAACTTGGAGTTGATAGTATTCAAAACGTCTTAACTCCAGAAGAAGTGAGTAGAACAAAGAGAAGAAAACCAGTTTCAAAAGTGGAATGGCAAACTTTCTTCGATCATTCTGGTAAGTTGTGTATCACAGTTCATGAAGTCAAGGAAAGAATTTTCCATGGCGGTTTGGAGGAAGATGTCAGAGCTGAAGTATGGCCTTTTGTCTTTGGTGTGTATCCCTGGTCGTCTTCAAAGATTGAGAGGGCAACTACTAGACGTAATCTTTTTATGGTTTACTCGAAGTTGAAAAACCAATGGCAAGATGATTACAAGAGACAAAAAGACGATGAGTTCTGGCAAAATCAGAAGTTCAGAATTGATAAGGATGTTAATAGGTGTGACCGTTCTCTTGAAATCTTCAAATACAATACTGAAGATGGCTTCAAAAAACGTGGATCTTCATCAGCATCAGTCGAGGAAGAGGATGATTTTGATGTAGCCAATATCAAAAATCCAAATTTGCAGATATTGAGAAACATATTGATCACTTACAATGAGTACAATTTGAACTTGGGTTATGTTCAAGGTATGACGGATTTGTTATCTCCAATATATTTCGTGATGAGGGATGAATGTTTAACCTTCTGGTGTTTCTCTAAATTCATGGTTAGAATGGAAAGAAATTTCTTGAGAGATCAGTCTGGTATGAGAAAGCAAATGACCACATTAAATGAACTTGTTCAATTCATGCTTCCAGATCTTTACATCCATTTGGAGAAAGCTGATTGTAGTAATTTGTTTTTCTTTTTCAGAATGTTGTTAGTTTGGTTTAAGCGCGAGTTTGAATACAGAGATGTTTTGAAGCTATGGGAAGTCTTATTAACTGACTATCATACATCTCAATTTCAGTTGTTTGTTTGCTTGGCATTACTTTCCAAGCACGAAAAGATTATATTGAAGCACCTTGTCCAATTCGATCAAGTGTTGAAATACTTTAACGATCTTTCAATGACAATTGATTTGGATGACATATTGGTCAGGGCTGAGCTTTTGTTTTTAAGGTTTAGAAAGATGGTTGATATCATCGATAGAGAGAACAGATTGAAAAAGTCGAAAGGAGAAGCAGTGGAAGAAAGTCCCGTCAGTGATGATTTACGTGCTTTGTTGAGCACCAGATTGGTGATTGAAAAAGAAACGCCAAGACCAGAGGGACATAACGGTGGTTAATAAATGGGTATTTTGTGTAGTCTATTGGAGGATATGTTTACTGGTGGCCAACCTTGAGTGTCACCGGAGGAAATAGGGAATTAGTTTATTTGGCTTGAATTTAATTTAATTATGAAGTAATCATCGTGTACCAAATGTCAGATTTGCAAAGTAAAATATCAAAAAATCAAAAAAAATTGAACCCACAAAAACTATAAACAAATAAACAACTTTACACCATCAATTGTGTTTATTGATAACAGGGTCCCCCTAATCTCAAGTTTGAAAAATAGGGAAAATACAATTCTAATGTCTGAATTCTCAGAGTTCCCAGAAGATCAAGGCTCGCCACTGCCAGCGGTCAATGACAATATTGCGGTTGATAAGTATGTTCAATTTCTCCATTTTTTTGGCGTCTTTATAGCTGATCAAAGTTACTGACATATGAACTATCAAAAGGTTATTTCTTGATTCCAGAAACAATCCTTACAAGTTTTACATTTCACACGATGAGCCAGATTTCGCCAGGTTGACGAAATTGATTGATGAAAATGGTGGAGAAGTTTACAACTATTATACAGAGGAAGATTACGCGAAAGGTGCAGATCATCTCAATTCGATTATACCAATTACATCATCATTGGATTATGTCGAAAAATTGCAAGGTACAATAAGGTATTTTTATAGACCAGAATTTATCTATGACTCTATATCTGAGGGAGCAACGTTGAAATTGGATGATTATAGACACCCTGAGCAGACAACTATAATTCCAACAACGGTTAATGAGACTGCTCATCAGCCTGAACAGCAAAATGTAAGTTTTGACCCTGATCAGTCTAATGAAATAGGTGAAGATGATAGCGTCTTAGGAAGGAATACTTCGAAGCACCAATTCTCTTCTGTTGAAGATGCAACGATTATAATAATGGCCCGTAAGAATCCAAAAATGATTGATTCAAAATATTTTTTTGCAGCCATTCAGGAGAGAATGAAAAACCATACTATTGCTTCTATCAGGTCGAGATTTAGATCAAAATTAAAGGATGAAGTGAAGTTTTATTATAAAGTTAATGCAAATGGTCAATTGTTGAAGACCAATGGTAAAAATGTTATTGATAAAACTGGATCCAGTAAAGGGATGAAAGCAGTATACACTCCAAAAGACGATTATTTCTTATGTGAGCTCTTATCACAGCAAAAACTTGGTCCACGTTCAAATGACGTTAATCAGATTGGTGTGGTCACGTTCACTACGAAGAATTTCTTTCAAGTTATGGCTGCCAAGCACCCATCTCACTCTGCTCAATCTTGGAGAGATAGATATAGAAAATTTGCCATAAAAGGGGGAATTATTGATTATAAAAAGTACTATGAACAGGCAACTGTCCTTGGCTTAGAGCCTGTTGCTTTGAATGTATTCACCGAATTTGTTAAACTAGATACGCTGGAACAATATCAAACTTTTATCAGCACTAAAAAAGCTAAAGGCGAAAAAATTCCAGAATTTGTACCACCTGTGGAAGAGAGTGCGTTGACAACTACAGAATCTGCAGATGAAGACGACGGTGAAGATGTTTTCTTATCACCAACTCTGTCACCATTAAGGGATAACGATGATACAAATGAATTAAATAATGACACTTTTGATCTCTCAAACGCTACACCACAAGAAATACAATCTGAGGCATCTCCTGGACCTAAGAAAAGACTGCTGTTGAAAAGACCTTGTTTGAATCTTAGCCCTGTTTCATCTCCAGAGCTCAAGGCACAATTGAGAGTATTAGATGAGAGGGTCGACACGCCTACCGTTAGACCACCTAAAAGGAGAAAGGGTAATGCTAAACATGATGTCTTGATGGAAGGTGTAAGAATCATGCCAAGAAACTTAACAAAACTGCTGCTGCCCGTATTCCATACACCGGAACCAGAACCAGAACCAGAACAAGAAGCGGAATCTGATGCTGTCACAATAAAAGGTGTAGACCAAGAAGAACAAGATAAGGAAGAAGAAGAGGAAGAATTCAGGGTTGCACCACAAGTACCCGAGCCAGCTCACTTCGTTCCAGAGATTGCTGAAGGAGATGAAGACTCGCAACAAAGTTACGTCGAGCTGCAAGAAGAGATGAGTGAATTACCGGATGAAGTCGATCAGATGGTACCGTATATCGATCCAGAAGTGTTGAATTCGATGAGTAGATCAGATTATTTGGAGCATGTCAGTGATATCACCAAGACTTGTAAAACCACAGAGGAATTGTTAACCGCGTTGGAAAAGGGAATGGGGCTATCAAAAAATTTCGCAACGAGAGCAATAATGGCGGTTTCCGGAGATGTTGCCATATTCACAGAATATATAAGATTATTTTTAGAGACCAAGGAAGATCCACCTGTTGGTGTACCTGGGATATGGACTAAAGAGTATGATGACATTGTTTTAAATCATGATATCAAAAGTGATGAAATGAGGAAAGTTGTGAAATTGCATTCGAAGAAAAGATGTAAATATAGAAAGAATTTTTTGGAAGAGCTAAAAGTCAATGTATAAAACAAGTTATTAATATAGTAAAAGACATACATATTATCCCATATTTAATAGTTCTTGATCGATGTTATCAACGTTGATATGATTCTTATCATTTTCATCAATATCTTCATCAGGTCTCTCACCTAAAGTTTCATCAAGAGAGTTATTATCAGCTTCGTCTTCTTTTAATTGTCTTGCTTGAGCTTGTAAAAATTGGTTTGCAGCATCTTCGACCAGCTGTCTATCCAATTCTGCTTGTCTCTCTTGATCCCTTTCTCGCTCAGCATTTACCACCGCTGCTACATCATCATCAACCCCTGTAAGGTATTGCATTGATGAAGCTGGAATCGAATCTATTAGATTCAAATCAATATTATCGCCCTCGTCTTCCTCGTGATGATGACTTTGTTGCTGTTGTTGATGCTGCTGTTGTTGCTGTTGGTGATGATGATGATGATGTTGTTGTTGTTGCTGCTGCTGTTGCTGTTGTTGTTGGTGATGTACCAAAGCAGCAGCTGTATTGTCACCATTGGATTCATCGTGTTGCAAGACATTGGCATCGTTGCCATTCTCCTCATGAGAATGATGATGGTTGTGATGATGATAAGCTTCAGGGTCAACTTCATCCATAAATTGATTGGAATTTTTATGGAGTTGAATTGATTCTGCTTTCCACATATATGGATGATGAGCTTTATGATTAAAATTGATTTGCAAAAAACCAGAACATAAATCATAATTTAAATTAATCTTAGAATCACACTCATTAACTTTTAACCTATTGGCAATTTTCCTTTGATCGGTTGATCTTGATTTTCTTTGCTTTGTCCTGTCCTGTGAGCAAATAAACATGAATGTGATTTTCTTCGATTTAGATCCACCTTTGTGGTAGTCTCTAACAGGGAATCTATAACCTGTAACGTCCATTAATGGTTGAATATATATATTTATGATTTTTCTTGAAACGTAATGAAACGTTTCATCGTCAACATCTTCTAATTTATACCTTGGTATCAAATTTTCATCTGCATAACCCCTGAAATGATGATCAAGTAAATCATGCTCACAGTTTAATCTTATTCTCTCAACAAAATCTCCATAATGAGTATATAAATTTGGTAAATCGGTATAATCTTTAACTCTTTGCCTTCTAGCAACTTCTTTATGATAGTAATCTTCCACTGAAAGACGCTTGGATACTTTCTTGAGTTTTTGTTCTTCTTCTTGTTGTTGCCCTTCAGTATCATCAGCGGATTTGATCATTGAACTTTCATTTCTACTAGCATTCATTGCAGCAGTTAAGGCATCAGCTGTCGATTCTGCCGATGGTAGCAGATATTCAGTTTCTTCATGTTGCTTCCTATTGTCTATCTTTCTCTTCGTCCTACAGTTAAGACAAGTGGCATATTTCTCTAATATATCACTTGGTTCATCAACCCTTTTCACACGACATCTTGAACATTTTTTAATACCATCTTCCGTTTGATAAACTTTCCTCTTTCTTTTCTTTGGTTGAGGTGGAGCCACAATTTGTGTAGCCAGTTCTAAAAATGTGTTTGTATGAGGATCATCATCATTCTGTTGTTGTTCTTGTTGAGGGGTTTGTTGTGGGGGTTGTTGTAGTTGTTGTTGTTGTTGTTGTGGTTGTTGTTGATGATGCTGTTGTTGATGATGATGGTCAGCAGCAACAGCAGCAGTGGCAGCAGCTGCGGCAGCTTCAGCTTCAGCTTGTTCTCTTTGGATTTGAATGATCTCAGCATTGACTAAGTTGATGTCATATTGACTTTCTAAAGTGTTATTATCGTTGTGTGACATTATCTGTAACCTGTAACCGTGTCAATATGATATAAGTATTTATGTGACTTATTGAACCGTGTTGAGAATTTTGGGTTCAGAAATTTTGTTTCACTTCCAATGTCAGACAGCCCCCATCACACGCCCGATCGAGAAGGCCGGGTAAAAAGTGGCTTTCTAGAATGAAAAAGACACATTATTGTATTACTACGATGGTGTAGAGTGGAAGTGTTTTGAGAGATACAGCTGCAGTTTCAAAGCATGAGTGATATAGAAGAGTCAGATTTATCGGACGTATCGAATGAGCCAGAATTGACTGATGGATTAGGTATGTTTAGTGTTTCAATATTTTTTATCCTCAGCTTAACACTAACTAGAATTATCAAAAGAAGATGATCAATTACTCAGTGAAGAAGAAGAAGTAGAAGAATATGAAGAAGAAGATGATGATGAAGAACAACAAAATTTGAACTTGGTGCTGGATCCAGACGACGAAGAGTTTGACCCTGAACCAAAAGCTTATGAAGAAGATGAGTTATATGATGAAGATGATGAATATGAAGAACTAAAATCTTCGAAAAATAGCAAACGCTCAACTATTCCAAAGAAACTGAATGGGAAGACATCTAAAAGCTCCCTGAAGTCAACTCCATCAAGGGTTACTAAACTGAAGAGAGTCGCTGAAGAAGTTGATGAAGAAGAAGAGTATGAATTACCTAAATCAAAAAGATCGAGGTCAAGAAATGTATTAAAAGATGAAGATGAGGACTCAACACCGACAGGTTTGGATCAAGATTTATTATTAACAGACGAGGAAGAATGGGAAATGAATACGGGACCAACAAACGATATATCAAGGATGACAGAGAGACAAAGAAGCAAACTTTTGGAGAAACAATCATTGGAGAATGGGATTGATAGTAGCAGCGGCCACAATAATAATGCATCCAGTAAATATAATATTGACGCTGATCAAAATGGTCTTTTGCAATTGTCAAATGAGCCGTCAAAGAGGAAGGTTTTCACAGAGGAGGAGTTGCAATTGCGTAAAGCTGAAACTGCCAGAAAGCGACGTAATTTCACAGAGAAGAAACTTGAAGAAGAGAAACAAGATACATTGAATAAATTGTTGAAGAAAAGGGCAAATAAAGTGAGAGATATCAAGTCATTGAATGATGATGATGACTCGCAGTCAACACAACAACCAAGAAGGCCAATGCTTGTCCACAAGCTGTTGCTGAGATATATATCGACAAAGGACAAAACAACATTATCGATACCATATGCTGTATAGATTGATGTATGGATTCCTAATTGGGTAATTTGTGTTTTTTTTCTCTTCAATTTAGCATTTTTTTGACAGAGAGAGAGAGAGAGAGAAAGATAGGCAGAGAGAGGTCGGTTGAAAAGTGGCATAGGAGGTTTGTCCACTTTGCAAACCCATATGTTATATACATCTATATGCTATACTATAGCATGGCATAGCATAGGATCTGTCTATCCATCAACCTGTCCATCTGTGTTGTGTGTATAAATATAAATAATATCGACAAATGTCAAATAAATCGAAGCTCGAACAACAAAAAAATAAAACATAAAAAATAGAAAATGACAATTTGAATTGAACTGAATTTGAGGATTTGTCGCTTTCTGCTATTTCTATTTCATTCAACAACACAGCCAAATCTTTTGTCTCTCAGTGGGGTTGACTTTATTTTCTTCATCATATCAATTTGATTATGAGATTTATCAGAAGTCACTAGTATTTTTAAATCCGGAAAAGAACTTGATATACAAATACTCCAGTATCTATATAACTGTATATCAACCGTTATACAATGAATCAAAATCCTAATAACGGAACAAACAATGATATGCAGAATAACTCAATGATGATCAATGGTATTGTTCCTCAAAACATGGCTATGATGAATATCAATAATGGAATGAACCCGAATATGATCAATCCAAATATGATTATGGGGATCAATGGAAATGGAATGAATCCAAATGGTGGTGTTCCAGCTATGAATTTACAACAACAACAACAGTTATTCCTGCAACAGCATAATCAACAACAACAGCAACATCAGCAACAACAGCAACAGCAGCAGCAGCAGCAGCAATTGCATCAGCAACATCAATTACAACAACAACAACAACAACAACAACAACAACAGCAGCAGCAGCAGCAGCAACAACAACAAATGAGAACACTGCAGATCAACAATCCTCCTCCGCCCCCTCCCCAACAGCAACAACAATTACAGCCAATTTTTCCTGCACAGTTCAACGGAGTACAAATGAGACAACAGCAGCAACCACAACAACCACAACAACAAATGGCCCCAGGTCCAGGGGTACCTCAACAGGTACTGCACCCTTATAACCAAGAGACAACATTTATTCCTGCTCGCAATGATCATAATGGTACACGTGCTGGTTTACAGACTCCATCCCTAGAGAATGGGATACATCCAGTTCCAACTCCTCAAGCTTCACAACAACAACAAGCGAAAACGCCTGGAATAGTACCGACTCTGACCACAGGTAATACAAGAAATGCTTCTATAACCCAACTTTCATATCAACAAAAGCTTTCACAACAACAGCAGCAGGCTAATAGACAAGGTCAGCCTTCAGCTGCTGCTCCTGGTCTGCAACAACCCCAACCGCAACAATTTCAACAGCCTCAACAAGCCTTTTTCCCTAATCCAATGCAGAATATGGCAGTTACTCAACAAGCTTCAAATTCTGCAATAAACTTGAGAAAACAAATTTCTAATATCGCCATTATGAAATTTTTAGAATTTTGTGAATTTACTGGTATCAAGGCAGAAAGTGATATTGGATATTGGAAAAAAATAACTGAGGAATATTTCAATGAAACGGGAGTTTTCAGATACTCTATAAAGAATGCCAATGATAGTAGACAATTTGAATTTAGTGCACCGTTGATTCCAAGGTTTTATTACTCCATAATACAAAGTGGAGTAACACGATTCGAATTTATACCTAATGCTATAAAGATACAAGTATTACCAAATGGAACTGCCTATTTAGAAAGTTCAAGAACGTCGATAAGGCATTGGCATAGTGATGACTCCTATTTAACCATATATGGAACTGTGAGAGCAATGTTTAATCAACAATTGAAAATTGATTGGTTTGATTTTCAAACGCATCATTTTACCCTGGGTATGGATTGGCCATCAATTGAGAAAATTTTCAACAATGTTGATGATAATGCTAATTTGAAAGCTTTTGAGAATGCTGAATCATTAAAGCAAAGATTTGAAGTTTTCAATAACATGTCTCAATTTGGTTTACAAGAAAGTGTTATGAGAGTTATGCAAGTTAGTGATGTGATGTCTCATTTGAAAACTTTGATGTTATATTCAACAAAGCAAGAATGTGCCGGTCCTCTTGATGCCTTGAATAGTTTTGTTAAGCTGAGTACAGCTAATGGGAATCAGTTGATGATGATGAAGAAAATGCAACAACAACAGCAACAACAGCAACAAGAGTTATCACCAACAAGTAAGAATCTGGATGATATCATCGAAGGCTCTCCATCTCCTAAATCATTACAAAGAAATTCTCCACCAAAATCACAGGCAACAAAGGGCAAATCGACGAATAATCAACTGAACGGTAATGGTAAAGATTCGAATACATCAACGAGCGTTAAAACTCCGAAATCCGACCCTTTAATATTACCAAAGACTCCTAAATTAGATATTTCACAATCGACATTGACAAAGAGGAGAAGAATAAGTCATGATTCTGATAGCGGCTCTTCAAAGGGTAACGGTTCAAGGAAAAATACATCAGTTTCACCGAAATCGATTGTGCCTGCTGTTACGAGTCCCCAGTTATCGAGAAAGAAATCGAAGAGGTGACAATAAAATCTATATACTCTTTTTATATATAATAATCTTTAATTACCGCTAATCTCACTTTTGTATATTGTATCAATTTTATTTCAGTATCTGACATTCTCAATTGCAAGTGAATCTTGCGTAATATTGGATTGAATGAAGTTTGAAAGATTGAGGTAATTTACTTTGAAACCTTCTGTATGTTTCCCTTCAGTCTACAGTTTGAAACAATATAATCTCTTTTCTAATGATCATCCAACTGGTTTGAAAATATTTATTTTGCTTATCCGACCTTTTCTCAAATTTTTTGGAGCCAAACTTCCTTCTTAGAATCGAGGACACAGACATATGTCTTGATGGATATGGAGTTACAAAGGGAAAAGGGCTAGTATGGGAACTACAAAAGTAAATCCGCAAATATACCACAATGTGTGTACATTCTGGATGTGATCGGTTGATGAGTCGTATCTTTTCGTGTATCTCAAAGAAAGTGTTTCATTCGTGTCAAAAGACCGAAATAAAGCAGATGAAAGCGACGAAGCTGCAATGGGGGAGATATCAAGAAACAAAACCTCTGATAAGAGCCCTGGCTACCTAGTCAATGAAGAAGCTGTGGCAAGTCAGGGGGGATAAGAAAATTTTAGAAAAAAATTGAAAGAAAACCACAGGACAGGTGGAATCCAATAGAGGAGAAACTGTCAAAAAGAGACCTCTCAGCTTTATAAGCTCTCGTCAATTTTCAGTACCTCTATCAAATCCAAATATGATATTATATTTTATGATTTTTTCGCGATGAACCAAGTGAGGATGAGTGATATCAAACAATTCCAAAAAAATGTCATTGAAGTTTTGCACTGTGAGAAGGACAAAGTTGAAAAAGATGCAAAAGCTCAAGCTGGATCATCATCTATCAATTATCCACAAACTCGGGTTTCAGTTGCTATTCCTGACAAAGATTTCGTTCTTGAGTCAGAATTCTTCAAAGATGAATACAAAATAGGCTTAGGCGATATCTGTATCAAATCATTAGAAGTTAGGGGTGATATTGTCAATCAATTGGTACAGATAGATTCCAAAACATTTACGGAAAGGATACCATCAGATTGTCACTTTTATTAAAAAAATGTTCCGGAGACATAATTTTTGATCCACTTTGGGGAAACCGGTTGAGAGTCCACGGTGAGGGATCTTTCACTTACACATGCCAATATGGCATAAAAAGGGCACGTCCGTGAATTGGATATGTATGAAAAGTTAACGCCAATGATGGGCTCAGTCGTGCCTAGAAAGTGCTCTTACAGCAGACTATCTGATATCCATGTATGTTCTGGGCAGTCTTACATTCGTTTTTGGGGTCCCTTTATTCAAACCGAATATTTCGAGCGTGATTAAGCGTTCACGGAGGATACTGTTATTAGGCAGTGTTTTTGAAGAAGCTATCATACCGCTGTTTGCAAAGATTCATCATTGTGGTGTGGCTCACAATGATATCAAATTCAGTAATATACAACATGGAAAAAAGCGAAATATAAATCATATAATCAACTACAAGACTACAAACCAAGTGAGATTTCTCTGCAGTAGAGCCCTAATATATAATCTTATAAGTAGTTGACCTCAGAGGTCACCAAAAAACATATTTGTATAACGGACTCGACCTTGATGACAAAAGATCAGGTAATGGAGAGCCCAACCTTGTTTGACTTTATCCAGCCTTTAAGAGCGGGGGGCTTTTCCTTGAGAAAATAATAAAAAAACAAAAAATCATCACCAAACACACAAAAACTTTGTTATCTCTCGGTGAGTCCTCCATTGAAAATATACACAATGTCACAACAACAATCAATACCTATTATAGCATTTCCTGAGTTGGATTCAATTAAAACGACAAGACCTAAGACACTTGTATATTTAATCAAATTATTGTATGGATCTGGTGCGTTGTTAACTGTAATATATCTGTTATCGATTTTATTGATCTCACCATTACTTGAATTACAATATGACAGAAGATATGAGATATTGCAAATCGTTAATAAAAGATTAAGAACTGGAATATATGGTAGGATAGCGAAAAGGTTGAAAGATGTTCCTAATGTCTTGGTCAAGTATAAGGGAACACTTTATTCGGATGCTTCTATCCAAACAGATGGTGATTTTACCAAATTTAATAATGAAAACAACACTCATAACAATGTTGATGTTAAAAGTCATAAAAACGTGAGGTTTGAAGATGAAATTGAGAAGGAAACAGTAGATTTGAATGATAAATTACAAAAACTTGAAGAGTCATTATTGAAATTGAATATAACTAATTATGGACTGGAAAAGAAACTGGATGATCGAATATTACCATACAGGGTAAGTGAGATGCAACCTTTGGAATTTCAAGTTAAGCAACTACATGTTTATTTAGAGATGGTTAACGAGAAAATATTCAACAGACGTGCTAAAGGTTACGATTTTTTCCAGAAGAATGTTAGAAATGGTAAAGCTGGTGGTGGTAATTTAATGAATGATTTGAGAAATGATGTTAAAGAGTTGAGAAGGCATGCTTTGAAAAATTATTGAAATCTATTCATCTATCTATATAATTGCTTATGGTTTTAATATATTTTCACGACCTGTTAATTTCTTAGCCACTTGCTTTGTAAGTTCTTCTGGAGTTTGAATCTCTATAACGTTGCTGGTCTGATCATCGTTGAAGATTTCCTTCTTTTCTGTGACAAATTCATCAGTTATCTTGTTTATAAGTTTATATTGCAAATGGCGTTCTCCTCTTCTCTTCCACCTTTCCAAGATTTTTTCACTTTCTTCCACCGAAGGTTTAAAAGTTGATTTCAAGATTCTTCTCATTGCTTCAGGTGACATGTTAAACAGTTCAGCTAGCACTCCTGCATTATATTGTGGGTATTTAGAATTGATTACTTTGATTTGATCAATAGTTTCTCTTGATAACTTCTTCTTTGGACTCCATCCTTCATCACCAAATTTTTCTTTCAAGGCAAATTTATGTCTTTTCCAGTCAGGTAGATTCTTCATAGACCTCCAATTAGGTGGTATTGATGGTCCGTCATTGATCGATGCAAATTTCAAATTTCTTCTTTTAGGTTCATTATGGAAGATCGGTGATGATGACGATGGAGTATTCGTTGGAACGGTGATCTCTGGTAGCACCCATGTACTTTTCCTTTCCCGAAGTGTGGATGAGAAGTGGAAACACCTCCTTTGACAACTGTTGCTTATTCTGGACATCTATATCTCGTGTTGCTATATAGCCTTCTCTCTCTCTTTATAGTCAAGAAAAGAATTTTCTCTTTTATCTTTACGGAAATCGTTCGTGTACGAATCAACAAAGTTCTATTTGTTTACAAATTTAATTTCTCCTTGTTATTTAACTAAACAAACAGCTCATCATCATATTAGAGATAAAGCCTTCAGCAGCAGTATTTGAAGATGAATATTATCAAGAAGATATTGGACACTTCTAGTCCATCATCTCCAACCGATTTGAACGATCTTGCTACTATTAATTCTGCCCAGTTATTTTTGAAAAGATCCCCAAGTTCTCCAAAGGGTGAATTGGAATGTATTTGTAACGATTGTGTTGCCTCCATAAGGAAGACTACGATTCCTTTCAATTATCAGTTGATCATACAAAAGCTGTATCAAGAAGACGAGTTGGATAACGATGATGATTCTGAAGAAGACGATGACTCTTCTTTTGATAATCTGTTGAAAGATGAATGGGATTTTTTAATAGACGAATCGCTTAGTTTTAAAAAAAATAAAAATGATAGCGGTATATCAATCTCATGGAGAGAATTAAGTGGTGATTTTGGCGACAGATTTCAATTATTGATTGATCCTAAACAGGTGAAGAACTCCACAGTTGACTTATTCATCAATACCATCTACAGATGTGAATATGAAAGGAAATATAATGTGGAATCTTCTGAAATTTCAGACAAGCAATTAATTGCAGAGTTTGGTAAAGATGCTCATGATGAAGATTATTTATACAAGCAATTTGATAAGAGCTTGAATTTGAAAGAAGAAGAATCAAGTGATGATAGTTCAGATGAAGATTTCCATGATGCTACCGATGGCAGTAACGAAGATATTCCTGATATCAAAGGAGATATTTTTTACAAAGAAAATGCTAGTTTTTACTTATTTGATCCAAAGGAGTTGAAATTCAAGACACAGGATAAGAAAGCCGTTGTAAGTATAATCCAGCATGGCAAGTTCAATTATTCCTTGTTGGTAAATACAAAACCATTATGTTTCTTACCTATTTCCACTGCCATGAACCCAGTTTTTGATTTTGATACTTTAAGTTTTATATTCAATTCAATAAGGTTAGGGAAATCTTATCTTTTGAGGTTTGAAAACTTGCAACAGTTATCAATTTTCCAAGAATCATTCAAGATTGCCTTGTGGGAAATCTTGAATAAAGTGGAATGGCTCAAGGTGAAAAATGATGAAAAGGATTACATTTTGAACGATGATGATGATTTAGTATTGGAAGAAGCGAATGATGTTGACTCAGATTCAGAAAGTGAACCGGAACCAGTGGTTAATAGAAATTTAAGAGTTGGTAAATTGAAAGATGATGATGATGAAGATAAAGATGAGACTGAAATCCTGAAGAAGAAATTTGTTTCATCATCGAAAAATGTGAATAGTCAATTAGCAGTTGGATCTAAAAATGATAATACATATGTATCCCGTGCTGATACATTAGGAGTTTTCAGAGATGATGGAGATGAATTGAAATTTCAAGTTGCTATTGAAAATATTAAAGCACCTAATTCTAACAAGACTTTTAAACCTTCCAAGATGATGTTACATTTAGAAGATTCTGCAATGATTTTACAAGATCCAAATGCCAAAGATCATTTATACAAGATGGACCTTACCAAGGGTAAAATTGTTGATGATTATTATGTGAAGGATGGTTTGAATATTGTTGACTTCAACCCAGTTACAAAGTTGAGTCAATTGACAGGTGAACAAACATTTGCCGGTGTTTCCAGTCAATCTTTATTTAAGATTGATCCAAGATTACATGGTAGTAAACTAGTTGAGAATGAATCTAAAAAATATACGACAAAGACTGATTTTAGTGCAATAGCGACAACAGCTGATGGATGGACCGCTGTTGCATCAAATAAAGGGGAAATAAAACTTTTTGATAAATTTGGACTTCGAGCCAAGACACTGTTACCACTGTTGGAAGAGCCAATTATTGCTTTAGATGTAACTAAAGATGGTAGATGGATATTGGCAACTTGTAAGACACATTTATTATTGATTGATACAGAGATTAAAGTTGGTAAGAACATGGGTAAATCCGGTTTCCAAGTTGCATTTGGTCTGGATACAAAGCCAAGACCAAAGAGAATAACTTTAAGTCCTGAACATATTGGATATATGGTTTTGGTGAAAACTCCATTATCATTTTCTCAAGCTTATTTCAATGTTGATATTAATGGTAAAGAACAAACTATTGTGACATCATCTGGACCATTTGTTATATCATGGTCATTAAAGAAAATTTTGAAAAATGATAAATCGTATACAATTAAGAAGTATACAAATAATGTAATTACTGATAATTTCAAATTTGGTAATGATAAGAAAGTTATTGTTGCAATGGAAGATGATGTTGCCATGATTGATAAGAAAAGTTTGAAAAAACTGACAAGAGAAAGTTTAGGTTTTAATGGTGTTGTTGATACGTATTATTAATTGAATAATTTTAATAATATTATATTAAATTAAATTGAATTTTGAATAATGAATATTTTAAATAGTATATATGTAATAATTAATTAAATTGAAACAAAGGGGCATGTGAAACGTAAATCGTTGTATAATATGATATTTTTGATATTTTTGAATGTAAATCAAGTTTTTTTTTGTTTTCATTTGAAAGATTTCATCAGTTCAATGATGGTATTGTTAAATTCTGAATGATTATCCATATAGATATGATGACCTGAATTTGGAATAATTTTATAATCACTTTTAAAAATGGTACGTTGATTAACAACATCATTTGCCAATTTCCCACCTTTTAAATCCATCCAATCATCTTCACCATAGAGCCAAAGTAAATCGCATTTGATATCATGTATTTTATTTAATAATGGATACCTTGGAACTCCACCTGGTGCCAATACATAATTCAAGATATATTCACCAGAACCCTTGGCGTTGAAAATTCCGTATGCATACTTGTGCAATAACGATTGTTCGACAAGTGATAATTTACTAAAACGACGTGAAGACCAACCACTAACGAAATATGAACCTAATGGTCCTGAATAACGTACTAATGAAAATGGGGAGATGTTTTGTTCCCATAATAATTTGAACCATTGTGGTATAGTTGGAGCTGGTTCCGGTGATGAGATCAGCAGTGGTGATATTAAGATTAATTTTGAGAAAAGATTTGGATGTTTCATATTAGTTCTTGCCGATATATAACCACCTAGTGAATGCAGCAGAAGCATTGTGTTCAGTGAGGATAGTTTTTTTTTTTCAAACCATGTCTTTAATGATTCGATAAACCAATTTTCTAAACTTGGTAATTTTTGTAAATGAGTTGGGAATTTTGGTCTTGATGATGCTCCATAACCCAATAGATCAATGGCATGAATACACCAATTATGTGAGCAACCAAATTCACTAATTGCATCGAAATTTTTCAAATAAAATCCAAGACCTGCTCCATAACCATGTATCAATACTAAATGTTTCAAATCCCGATCCTCATCTTGACCCAGCAGCTTCAGTTGTGAAGAATTAGCACCACGTCTTGGATAAATGACAAATTCATTGATATAATTCCCCTCATCGTCAATAGGAGTCCTGATGAACTCACTTGCTCTTGAATCATCACCATGTGGATAAAACGGTAACGAGGACATTAACTCATTTTGGAAAGATTCAATTTTGTCACGTTTTAAAAAATCCTTAAACGATTCTTGTAATGGTAATGGGAATGAGTTTGACAAGATACGGGATAATGGTATCCCCAGTGGCAGTGTTGATCGTCTGTAAAAAGATGATGATGAGTGGTGTCTTAATTGTCGTATGAACATGATAAGTCCATTATACGGTTATCTCTCGATGATATGAAGTATGAAGTATGAAATATGAGATATGAAATAACAACAACAACATACCCCATCGCCATTTCTATTTTTTATTTTTCTTTGAAGAAACAAACTTTTCTTCCGTTTCGGTGTTGGGTTTAGGGGCTGTCGCGTTCTACTTTGTTGGGACGGGGGAGAACCGAGGGTGGTGGTGGCACCGGAAGAGACCCTCGGAGTGTGCTGCTGCTGCTGCCCAGATGGAGAAATGGGCATGAGTGCTTCTTAACTGATCAATCTGATAAAAATTTTTTTATTGATCAATTAATTAATTAATTTCAACAAAAAAGCGGGAACTGCAACGGTGATGGTGCAAAGTGGTAAGATGAGATGAGTACGCACATAATTGTGATATGATGTAGACTGTGCTCTTACAAAGCAATGACCTATCCCGCATTAGTAGCAACCTCTACCACCTATTGCTTTCTGTTCCCCATAGGAATTGCAGCCAATTTGGAAGCACCACCACTGCCAGATGTATGTATGTATCTCTACATATGTGTAAACCGGGTTTCTAATTCTGTCCAATGACATTTTTTCCCTTATTGTTCAACATTCCAATTGTGTGATTAAATAATAGGAAAACAAAGAAAAAAAAGACAAATTGCAACAAGTAACTACTGACTAACTAACTATTTATCAGAATTGGCAAAAACTCGCCTAAACACAACAATCAGTAATTAATATTAATAATAATAATAATAAAACTGGGCATTGAAATATTGGAAAATTGGAAAAGGAAAAAGGAAAAAGGAAAAATCTTGGCTTTTCTGACCACAACAACACTTGTATAATAAATAAGCTTACGGCATCTGTGTATTATGCCAATGCTAGCGTACTCTCTGACTCGCCTTTTTTCCTTTTTCCATCTATTGCCTTATGTCTCGACACTTTAGTGTTATTTCTTGATCATGGAAAGAGGCATAATTGAACTTGAACTTGAACTTGAACGACTTGATGGAATTTATACAGAGAGAGATAGATAGATAAATAGATAGATAGATAGAGAGATAGATTGGATCAGGGTTCAACGAGTCAATGCAGATGGAGAACGTATTGGTGATCCATCCGATACAATAAGGATCTCGTACAGCAGAGGATCATACGATGTACACTCTTTAACAGACACTGGTTTGGTTTGTACAAACCAGTGTCTGTTTGTGTTGGACCCAGTGCAAATAAAATGACTACCGGCCATTATCTTTTCCATCTGCGCACCAACAAAGATGTCTGATTGGCTCTGCGGCAGATGAAATCCGAGGGCCGCGCGTGCCCCTGGGGCAGTTTCTTAATCTTTTTCATCAAAATTTGTCGTTTTGTCAATTCCATCGTTTAAATAGGCGGAGATATCTCTCTTGAAGATATACATATATATATTCACTAGTTTGTCTCTCTTTCTCTCTTCCCTCCCGTGCAATCCACTCAAGCTAGCCCACCCCTTTACACCGGTCCCCACGTTCACATTCAAACCCACTTGAAAAGTTGATAACAAAATAAGCACACTCCCACCCCTGTCTTTATTTTCTCATCATCTTTACAGTCGTTTGAAAATTTATCTATATACATATACATATACATATACATATATATAGAAGGAGATTTAATCATGTTGGGTAAATTACTGGTTTCCGTTTTGGCACTCACGAATTTAGTACTGGCAAAGACTCATACTTTCCAATGGAAAACCGGATACGTTAAGGCCAATCCAGATGGGTTTTTCGAAAGAGACGTTGTTGGTTGTAATGGAGAATATCCATGGCCAGATTTAACAATCACCAAGGGTGATCGTATCATTGTGGAATTGACAAATGGTTTACCTGATCAAAACACTTCATTGCATTTCCACGGTATTTTCCAAAATGGTTCAACAGTTATGGATGGCCCAGAAATGGTTTCACAATGTCCAATCCCACCCAATGAAACGATGGTTTACAATTTCACTGTGGATCAAGTCGGTGCTTATTGGTATCATTCCCATTCCAAAGGTCAATACGGTGATGGGTTCAGAGGTGGTTTAATCGTGGAAGATCCTGATACATTACCATATGAATATGATGAAGAAACTTCATGGCTCTTGACGGAATGGTATCATGATACCATCCCAGTGTTGACGAAAAGCTTCTTGAACGTTTATAATCCAACTGGTGCTGAACCAATTCCACAAACGTTATTATTGAATAATTCTTATCAAACGACATGGGATGTTAAACCAAATACCACGTATAAAGTTAATATCATCAATACTGGTGCCTTCCTTTCACAATACATTTGGATCGAAGATCATTCAATGACTGTGGTGGAAATCGATGGTATCTATGTCAAACCAAATGTTACCGATAAGATTTATATCACTGTGGCACAACGTTATACCGTTTTAATAACAACTAAAAATGACACTTCTAAGAATTATGCATTGATGCAAAAGATGGATGAAGATATGTTGGATGTATTAGATGGTGTTATTAGTGTTAATTCTACAAATACTATATCATATTCATCAAAGAATTCAGCTGTGAGTCAATATTATACCGATAGCTTGGATGATTATCTCGATGATTTTTATTTAGAACCTGTTGAAAAAATTGAAAGATATGATGATTACGATTATCAAATCACCGTTGATGTTGTTATGGATAATTTGAATAATGGTTATAACTATGCATTTTTCAACAATATCACGTATACTGCTCCAAAAGTTCCAACACTGTTGAGTGTATTATCCGCTGGTGATCATGCCAATGATGCCACTGTTTATGGATCAAATACTCATGCTTTTGTATTACAAAAAGATGAAATCATTGAAATTGTATTAAACAACCAAGATACTGGTAAACATCCATTCCATTTACATGGACACGTTTTCCAAGTTTTGGAAAGAGCTCCAGGTATTCCTGATGATGAAGATCCAGTTGGTTATAATGAAACTGATCACGGTGACTGGCCAGAGTACCCAATGAGAAGAGACACGTTGTACGTCTTGCCACAATCATATTTCGTCATTAGATTTAAAGCTGATAATCCAGGTGTTTGGTTTTTCCATTGTCATATCGAATGGCATTTATTACAAGGTTTAGCCATCACTTTAATCGAAGCACCAACACAAATGGCCCTGGAACAATCATTACCAGAAAATCATAAATCCGTTTGTGAAGCCGGTGGTACTCCATGGCAAGGTAATGCCGCTGCTAATACCAATGATTGGTTAGATATTCAAGGTGAAAATAAACAAGTTAAAAACTTACCATCTGGTTTCACAGCAAGAGGTATTGTTGCCTTGGTATTTTCATGTATTTCAGGTATACTTGGTTGTATCACCATTGCCATTTATGGTATGGCTGATGTTAAAAAGGATGATTCGATATATGCCACTGAATTTGCAGAAGATTTAGATATTGATATTGATGACGTTGATGAAGATGATTCAGATCGTACAAGTGAATTAGAGTCGAATCATGTTGAATCATCATCCAAGTCAAAATAAGTTGAATTCTTCTTCTTCTTCTCCGTTTCAATATTGTATCTTTTGTCTTTCTGATTTTTATGTGTTTGTTTTTATCTGATCTTATTATTATTATTATTGCTGTTGCTGCTTGTTTATTATCACATTCCATATTTATATGCTTTTGATTTCAAGGGATTTTGAAAAAAAAATTCATCTGTTCAACCGTTTTCTATACAACGATTATTTCATTCATATTTATCACAAAACTTTACCAAAATCAAAAACCACGAGCATGCCATCTTGGATCAATTTCAAATTCAACTATCAACAAGCAAACCAAATAATCAACTAACAACAATACACAACAACAATCAACTATCTATCACTTTCAATATTTTCATTATTTTTTTTTTTATAACTTTTTATTATTAGGGGATTTCAAATCGTCAATATGAGACATTTCATTCTTACAAATTTTGAAACCATCATTGATCAGTTGTTGTTGATATCTTATTCATCCTTATCTTGCCAAAAAAAAATGTGTGTGTGTGTATGGATAAGGATGAGTTTTAGGTGTTGACTCTCTGATACAATCATGTTTGTTTCATCATGTTGTATGACTCTTGTTTATTGTTGATGATTTGTTGTTTTATGGTTTTTATCTTTTATCTTATTTCAAAGGGGATACTCAATTTTTCTACATCAGATTAAGATTTCATATCAAGCTGATTCTTTATATACTTTTCCATATTTTTTTGCTATTTTTTCACAGTTACTTATAATCATGGTGGTCATGAATATTTTATTATCTTTTTTATATATGAAGTGATAGTTTTGCCGTTGTTGTTGTTGTTGCTGCCTTGTGTGTGTGTTTTTTTTAATTGTTGAATGAAATGTTTATGGTGCGATCTGTTTTGATTTGTTACATATCAGTTATGTCTTGAAATGAATATCTTGTTTTACTTTTAATACCGAATATCTATATACTTATATCTATGGTTATCACTAAACATTTTGAATATTGTGATTGTTGTAAAATTGTTGTATAGCAGCAGCAGTGATACTTGCTTTGTCCTTGTTTTGTAGTAGTTAAATTTGCTAAAGGAAAACTAAACTAAAATTATTAAAGAATACAACAAACCAACCAACGGGCAAACCATTACAATGTCTTCATCAGCAACAACTGATCATTCTATAACTCTCTATGATTTATCTTCAAAAGTCAATCCTCAATTCTGGTCTCCGAACACAGGCAAGATTAGATTATTGTTGAATTATTTACAGATTAAATATGATTTGAAATTTTTAACATATCCGGAAATTGAACCAGAATTGAAATCATTAGGTGTATCACCATGGCCAAAGGGCACTATCGGAGTGAATAGTTCTTACTCGGTCCCTGCTATTACCATCGATCTACAAGATGGCAAACAGGAGACGGTGATGGGAGGTGAATATCAAATAATTGATAAATTATGTGATTTATTTGGATCAAATTATTATGCAAAGATATACGATGATGATGAAGAGTTTGTCAAGTTTTTTTGCAAGTATGAGTCGCAATTGAATTCAACAATGTTTTCTATCGTTGGTCCGTTTATTTATAATATCTTGGATGATGATCATGTCAAGAATTTTTATCAAACGACAAGGTTAAATTCAGGTCGAGGAGATATGTTATCTTTACAAAACACACCACCAGATGAGATATTATCAAAATGGGACGCCATTCATGATGAAATTGTCACATTCAAGAGCTTTGACCAGATTTTAAGAAAAAATGGCGTCATCGATGATGATCAGATTAAAAGTTACGAATTGTATTTAACTAGATTTAAAAATGGTGAAAGTGAGTATATACATGGTGATGTACCATGTTTTGCCGATTTCCGATTGTATGCCATACTCAAATGGGGGTTTCAAGGCATCAAGGGAGGATGTGTTGAATATGATATTCTTGGTGATGGGTTCTTAAAAGAGTGGTATTCTCGGGTCTCCAAATATGATACTTGATCTATGTATTTGTATTTGTACGTACGTAGTAGTAGTAGAGGATCTGTGTGTGTAGAGCGAACGTGAGAAGAAAAAAAAATTGTTGAAATTGAAAATTGTACAAACAACAGAGACACAAAGAGACACAGAGAGACACAGAGATCATGGGATTGATAGAACTGGTCTACATCACCGACGACAGAGACAACTTGGTGTTCCAATACTTGTCGTCTTTGTCAACTCCCTCTTTGCAATATATACAGTCAAGAATCGATCAATTCAAACTCAACCAGACACAAGAGGAATCTTGGGAAAATGGATATCGACAAACTGATCAATATTCAATGGATCCAATTATAAAGATTGATCAGAGGGACGTGGCGACCTGTTATAAGCATCAAAGCTTGTGGTTCTACGTAGTTGGGGCTCAAGATGAAGCGATTGAGTATGAAGATGTGTCTTCAATGTCATCATCAGAGGAAGAAGAAGAAGATGATGAAGATGAAGATGGTGATTCCAGTGAAGATGATAACGAGGAAGATGACAACGAGGGACAAGATTATGATGAAGAAGAAGACAATGAGAGAGCAAACGCTGAAGAAATAGAAGAAGAAGAAGAAGAAGGAGAGAGAGACAAAGAGCTTATCATCTCCAAGCCTAATCCCTTGATTTGTATCGAATTCATTAAACAATTTATAAATGTATTGGAGACATATGTATCGAATCCCATATCGATACCAAAATTGACAAACAAATACGAAGTGGTGAATATGTTATTACAAAATATGATTGATTTCCAATTCCCCTTCATCACAGATTTAAATCAATTAAAAGAATTAACACCAAGAGATTCAATATTGAGTAAGATTATGAATCAAACACGAAAGATATCGACAAATGCGACAACTTCGATAACGAGAAATTCATCATCTTCATCTATAAATTCTTCAACCTCTTTACAAAATGGTGTTGTTGTTCCAAACACGAAGAAACTAGGTATATTGGAATCAAATAATAAGATACCATGGAGGAAGTCAAATGTTAAATATTCAAATAATGAGATGTTTGTTGATTTGATTGAAACTATAAATGTTATTTTCCCACCTCAGAGACCATCTTACAAGACAAGCGGTGGTGACGAACAACAAGTTTATTCCTCAGCTTTTTATAATCCAAATTTCAATTATAAACCAATCAAGCCGATTGTTGCCACTATAAATGGATTAATAAATTTTACATCTTACCTTTCAGGGATTCCCGATTTGGAAATGGTTTTAGATATAGGAAGACACGATTTACAAATGCCATCATTCCATCCGTCAGTGAGAATCAATAAATGGGAAAAGACACATAATACATTGTCATTTATACCACTGGATGGGAAATTCAAATTGATGGAGTATGAAATTGATTTATTAAACAATGATAAATATTCAGATCATTTAAATGAACTATTGACTTATTTGGGAATAATTGAAATCAGTTTCAAGACTGGGTTAGGTTCATTGCAAAATGAATTTGAAATTAAATTGAATTTACAAATATTGAAAACGGTTAAATTTGTAGAAAATTTACAAATTGAAATTTACACAAATGATGATGATTTGATAAAGACGTTGAAATTAACTCATGGAGATTTGATTAAATCATCATCAAATAAATATATTTGGATGTTTGATAAATCCATGACATGTGGTATATCACCAATGTTACATGGTATAATCACCAATTCAATGCAGTTGGAACATTCTGATAAAGTTTCATCAATAGCTCCAACTTCAAAATATAAGAAACTGAAATCTCCAATTTTCATTAAATTGAATTATTCAAATAAAAATACATTACCAAGTGGATTGAAAATTTCAAGTTTACAGATATTAAGCGCTAAAGGTATGGGTGAAAATGTTAAACCATATAAAGGTGTTAAATATATGACTAAAACTGGTGATTATATACTTCGTTAACAAAAAATTATTTGACTAACTAAGCTAATGTTTCAATTCAAACCCATTTTCTAATAAAGTTATAATTTCATCTAATTGTGTAATAACGGAATCAATCTCAGGCATAGAATCTATCAAATATTCATTATTTTCATGTCTTATCAATATTATCCCACACCCAGCCCTTAACCCACTTAACATATCTTCTTTTGAATCACCAACCATCAACACTTCTTCCGGTTCCAAACCCCATGATCTAATGATGTGTAATAACGGTTCCGGTGATGGTTTCGGTGGGAGAAATGATCTAGTGATTATCGGCTCATTCAATTTGATATCGCGTAAATGAGAATTTATCAAATGATTAACTGGAGTGATTAAATTTCTTGTACAGATGGTTTTATTCAAATTGTGCAACGTCAAGTATTGGAACAATTCCAATATACCAGGCTGTGGAATCATCTCTAACATGGCTTTTGCCTCTACATCTTCAATATCCTTCTTGGCCTTTAATTGTTCCAGATCCGATAACGTGTCTATATGAGTGAGGATGTCAATTTTCTTACCATTGATCCCGAGGACTTCTCTCATCAGAACTATATGCTACTGGTTAGTCATTTAATCTCTTTCCATCTCTGTCAAATCAGTCAATGAACAAATGAATAAATAAGTGAATAGGTAAACGTACCAAACATCCAAGGCTAGTTTTAAATGAAAATTTGTTAGTCATAGGGATATACACACAATGTGGAGTTGCTAGATAAGTAGTACACACCTGTGGTAGACACAACGTGCCGTCCATGTCAAAGATGACGCCTTTGATGGCGACGTCGCCTGGCTTCTCCAGCGTCAACACTGCTCTTCTTCCAACCATCTTACAGTAGTACTCTCTCTCTCTCTTTGCCTCTTTCTTATCAATTTTGAACAAAAAAACACAAAACGAAAAAAAAAACATTTTAAACAACAACAACAAGAACTACGACAAGAACAAGAACTGCGACAAGGTGTGAAGAGAAGAGAGGTAAAGATGACTTCTGCTATACCTTATGATCCAGATGACTTCGACAACAATCCATTTGCAGAGCAATCAACTCACAGCTTGATAAATGACCAACCATCACCACCACCACCACCACCACAACATGAACAAGTCAATCCATATATCACCACTGTACAACCGCAACCACAGGAACAATTAATACCTCCTAAATCTTCAATTATCGAAGACTCAGAGAATAATTCTCCATTGAACAGAAGACTGACCGAGGAAGAAGTGAAGAAATATATACCTGAAAGGTTCATGAAGTCTAGATTCTCGATTAATATTTCAGTGGAGGATATTGAAAAAAATGGTAATGGATCAAATGCTTTCAAGAATCCAATTTTCAAAATAAACGCCACAGTGAAAGGTTTACCACGTTATAGGAAAACTGTTTATAAGAATGTGAGAAGAACTTATAAAGAGTGTGAATTGTTTAATAAATTTTTGAAATTGAACAATCTTGAAGTTTTCATACCTGCATTACCCACGATACCAACTTTATATAATTTTGGGTCTGATGAGTTCAAGACAAGTTTGATCGATTCTATACAGTTATGGTTCAACAGATTAACTGCCAATGCCATCTTGATTAAGAATGCTGAATTCATTCTTTTTTTAGAAAATAATGATTTCCATTATTCACCATCAAAGACTAAACCTTCAAATATTGTGATGGCTACCGGTTTGAAAAGGAGAACTTTAAAACAATTACAAACTCCATATGATGAATCACAAGAGTTGGCAAGCTTGAGACCTTTGATTAAACGGACTTATGTCAATTCCACAAAGATTAAGGAAAATTTGATTAACGTTGATAGATTAGATAAGAAATTGAGTCATCAAAATAGCGATTTGTTTAACAAATTGGGAGAATTAGCTGAAATTGAACCCGATGAAGATATGCAAAAGACATGGTTAAAACTTTCAAAGAATTTAAATATAATCAATGAGATTGATTTGATAAAGAAACATACTGCATCATCAATATTAATGGATTATTTTGAATTAGTGATCGATGATACTTACACCATAAAGGAGTCATTAACAAATCGTCATTTATTGATGAGAGAATTGATTAACTCTGAGGAATCGACAAAGAAGAAATCTGCAATAATTGCTAAATTGAAAAATAAATCAGTTATTGATCCGTCAAGAGTTGATGAAGCTATAATTTCATTAGAACATGCAACTTTGGCACAGAAAAAATTAGAAAGAGATGTTGTGAGAACTACATATAACATGTTATTAGAACAAGATGAATATTTGGAATTCTTAACAATGGAAACAAGACAAATTTTTCAAAAACTAAGTTTGAAAACGATTGAAAATGAACGTAAGAAATTACTGGTTTTAGAAAATTTCAAAAATGATTTAAGACAAATAAGTTCTATCAAAGGTGGTTTAGCCCGGTTAGGACGCGAGAATTATCCCGTCTCACCAACAAAATTCAGTAAATCACAGACAAGTCACGGGGATTCATGGAGTAGTCGAACCAGGAAAAGATATGGTTCATCATCATCATCACCAATAACAGCAACAATAACAGCAACAAATGATGGTGCTGGTGGTGACGTTGAAACTTCCATTACCGATGAATCTAATGTAGACTCAATTGTTGAACAATTGACAAGTGGTCTCAGGTTAGGTGGTGATGACATTAATGACAACGATGACGATGATGAGGATAATGATGATGATGATGGTAAGAATGCTGTTGTTGACGCCAAAAGTGCAGCTAGTTTATTAGGTCCTTCAACTTTTTAATTTGTCGCGATTATCAAAATCGACATCGACATTACTATTATTATTCATCTTGATTGGATCAATAAAGTTTATTGTAAATTCATGATTCAAATCTCTTGTTATCTTTTTCAAAAATTCATTATTATTAACATCTTTATCATGAAATTTCGCTTCGACGAATTTTTCAATTCTTAACGTTGAAGTTTTCTTAAAGAATTGACTTTGTAATAACGCTGACATTTGACCTCTATTCTTATTCAATATATTTGGATCTCTTTCCACTGTTGTTGATACAAATTGTCTTAAATCATCTTTTAAATTCTGGAATTGTGTTGAATTCTTAAACTCTTCAAATAATTGCTTACGCATCTCATCGAAGTTACCGTGTTTCTTATACAGCGTGATCAACTTGCTTGGATCTTTATACCTTCTTTGCTCTTTCAAATTCATCCTTCATACGTTGAAATATATATATATGTATATACTTGTGTAAATGTTGTAATTCTTCCTGATTATAATGATTTTGATTTTTTTTTTTTTTTTTTTTTTTTGGTGTAAAGAATTTATAATCATTAAAAGATACAGATCAGATACAGAGATATAGAGAGACAACTGGGATGAATGAATTGTTGTTGAAGTTTCCTTCAAATGAGTCATTAAGCAAGCTCATCGAAATCAACAGGTCCAAGAAGCAAGTGGGGTCCGTTTTGCAGGACGCGTACAATTACAATTTCAATACCAGTAGGAAGAAGTTTAAATTATCAAAGGATGAATATATAAATGGTTCGATACAGAAATTAACAGACTGTGTTAATTGTATATTGAGCGGTGCGAACGTTTCTGAATCCTTCAATGAATATTATTATTTAGTTGAGAATAATTGCAAAAATGGAAATTTTTCGAAATTATACAGCATATTGACATCAATCTTGTCTGATTTTTGGTATAATAATTTCTTTCTTCAAGTTCAAGATGATTTAAATTCAATCACCAAATTCATCAACATATGGTCCACTTGGGACCAGAAATTACAAAAATTGAAATTGATATTCTTATACCTTGAAAATAACTATTTGATCCATTCCAAAACTAAAAAAACGATAGTTGAATATGGTTGTCATTTATTCAGTGGATCTATATTGAAATTGGGAAACGGCAACTCTGGGACAAGGTTATATGAACCTAATGAGTTGAAAACACGATATCTGATCTTCAGTGATTTTGTATCAGTGGTGCGAGATCATTTACGGTATAATGATAACAATGATGAGATTATCAAATTTATAGAAATTGTTGCTAAGCTTGATAAGGATCAAAGTATAAGATTCCCAAGTTTGATAAATGATTTGATTGTAAAGATATTTGAAGATTTGGAAATGAATTGGATATCACACGAGTCAAAAATTAATGAATCGTATATAACGAATTGCATCAGACAAATTAATGATATTAGTGAGATGTTGAAAATATATTTTGATAATTCAACAATTTACACGGAATCTATCACGTACAAGATGTACAAGATTTTGATTTTTGATAGAATGGATGAAATTTCCAATGATTTATTACCAATTTTAATTTCACATAACAAAGTTGATGAAGTGTTAACGTTATATAATGGGTTTATCAAACTGGATCAAGATTTGAATAGATTTGGAGAAGTTTATTCCAAAGTTTTACAAAACAAGCTCAATGATATCTTGCAAGATGATTCCAACGAAGATGAGAATTTGATAGTGAGATTACTAAATTTTAAAGATCTATGTTATCATGATTATGAAATTATGTTTCAACAAAATGAGTTTTTTGAAATGAAATTGAGAGATGCTTTCAAGAAGAGTTTAAACCAAAGTAGGAACTTGAGATTAGTTATCGATAAATTGAACAAGTACATTATTCAATGCTTAAGGGCAAATGATAAATTGCAATTAACAAGATTTCAAGAGATTTTCAAATTCATAGAGGATAAGGAATTATTCAAGGAAAATTACAGTTTACAATTGTCCAAAAGGTTGATTTTCAACAAGACAGAGTTAGAATTGGAACAGTATGTTATATCATTATTGACAAAGATCACAGGACCAGATTTCACCAAGTCATTAGAGATTATGGTTTCAGATATAATTGAATCTCATAGTATAACAAAGAATTATATCGATATATCAAATCAATTACCATTTGAATTCAATACCTTAACATTGAATTCAATCCATTGGAATAAAGTTCAAAAAAGGCAAGATGTTAACAATGTCCAGTTTCAAATGCCGAAAAAAATGGATAATGTCTTGGTTAATTTTGGTAATTATTGGCAAAGTTTACCCAATAATAATAATAACAACAAAAAAATTTTGAAATGGTGTAATCATTTGAATCAACTAACTTTGGTAAGATCGTTTAAAAATAAGGAGAAACAGATATTTGTTAATTTGTTACAAGGTTGTATCTTGTTATTATTCAATGATTCTACAACGCTTTCATTTTTACAAATCCAAAATTCATTACAATTGGAACAAGATATTATCTTGATAAATCATTTGAATTCATTATCAAAGGGGAAATATAAACTTTTAATACCATCAACACTGGAAATCGACACATCAACTCTATTTCAAATAAATGAAAATTTCAAATCCAAATCAAATATAATAAAACCTTCAATTATCACATCGTCCACAACCACAACAACTTCATCACTGGAATCACATTCATCATCATCATCATATAGATTACAAAGCTTGGAACAAGAAGATAAATTACGTTCATTGATAATAAGAATACTTAAATTTGAAAAAACCTTAAACCATAATTCATTAATCAATAAAATCAAGACACTAATCAATGTTGATACCCATTTATTGAAACCAATCATTGAAAAATTGATAGATGAAGAGTATATAAAGAGATCTGGTGCCGATTTATATGAATATATACCTTAATAAACAACAATCATAGTTCTTCTTCTTCTTCATCTTGTTGTAGTTGTTTTTGCAAAATTGTCTCTTGCGATAAAACTTCATCCTTCCCTATGAAGTTCATTTGTACGACATGATACACTAATATTAGTACTATCGATGCTATACCGAATGATATAGCTATTGTGTTCAATTGTCCGTCTGTGATCATTAGGTGTTACTGTTATGTTTCTATGATATGGTATACGTTTGTGGAATAAAACAGCACATAGGATTGATCAAAGATGATTTTTGTTTTTTTTGTGATTTTTTTTTTTTGTTTTTCAAAACTGAACTGAACTGAACTGAAGAGATTGTATTACAAAGACTTGATTGATAATTGATTGATATAAATATACAAGTGATGATAAGATAATCCTATAAAGATGGCACCAAGAAACCTTGAACAATTACTCTACGAGAGATTAATGTCATCTGCAGCATTCCATAAATTTGTAAGAAGTGTCCATGCAAAGATCAATGGTTTACCATCACCTTATAAGCAAGATCATCAAAGGATTCAATATGATCACTCTAATAAATTTGATTTTCTTTTCCAACCGACAAAAGTGCAGAAGCTCACACTGTTTAAGTTTTTGTTCTTTGATGAATTGAAGAAGAGTTTTGGATTTAAGAAGTGATGGGTGGGATGAATGAATATGTTTTCATTCCTTGATGAGTTGAAGAGATTTGGATTAAGCAAGTGTTGAGATGAAGATGTTCAAGTTTGAGTTGAGGACTTTTTTGTTTCAAGGGAATGATGCAAATGGGTAGTTATGGTAAGGGCTATCATTTATGTGTTAACATATGTATATATGCATACGGTAATAATGGATGAATTTAATCAAGTTATAATAATAAAAGTTGTTAATTTAATAAAGATATGATATAGTAAAATATAATATAATGAAAATTTGATATGATATGATATGATAAGAGATAACAAAAAAATATAGAAAAACGGATTCAAAAAACGTAGATAGAAGAGATAGAGATAAGTAGATTTTTTGAAAAAAAAAAAAATAATGGTGATTTCAATCAATCAAATAGCAGCAAATGAGCAATAGCAACAAGTTATAAACATAGGATCAAGTGTTTCTTTCATAAACTTTTTCAACACGATCTTTACAACTATCCAAGATTTTCTTTCTTTGTAATTTTTGAGCACTGGTAACAAATCCATTTTGTGGTGTCCATTCTTCATCAAGTAATACAATACCAGCGATTAATTCAATACCAGCTAATCCTTGTTGCTTTGCAGTGTCTAATAATGATTTATGAACTGCTTTAATCAATTTTTCTTCATGAACTGCAGCACTATAGTGAACTTCATCAATTGATGGATATAATTTCAATTCGACAGCTAATTCCTTTAATGGAACTTCATTTGGAATAACAATACCAATTGGTTTAACCTTTGATATATCTGCATAACAACAAATGTTTGCAACATATTTATTTGAACGATAAACAGCTTCTAATTTTTCCAATGCAATATATTCACCATTAAGAGTCTTGACCAAATTTTTTTTACGATCAATAACTTTTAAAAATCCCCTTGGAGTCCATTCACCAATATCACCGGTACAAAACCAACCTTCATCATTAAAGGCTTTTTTAGTTTCCTCTTCATTTTTATAATATTCAGATGTAACTGGTTTACCCCTTATCAAGATTTCACCCTGGTTATTTTTGGCATAATAACCAGCTTCGGCAACATCAATCAATTTAACAGTGATGGCACCAGTCAAAGCACCGGCAACATCATATTCAAAATGTTCGAATGGTAATACTGTAGTATTGGCAACAGTTTCTGTTAAACCATAACCAATTAACATTGGTGCAATTAATGTAGTGATGAATTTTTGTGTTTCAACACTTAATGTAGAACCACCATTTAATACAATACGTAAATGACCACCTGTTGCCAGTTTAACTTTTTTGAAAATTAATGAATCCAAGACACTTGTACCAGGAACATGATATGATTTCATACCTTGCTTAGTTCTATATGCAGTCCAAAATATTCTTTGAGTTAATGGAGGTAATTTTTCAATTTGTGCCAATATACCCTTTTTAACAGATTCCCAAACGGCGGCAACACCAACCATAATAGTTGGTTGAAATTCCTTCATATCACCTTGACAATTTTTACATGAAGCATCGGTTAAAGTCTTAACATTGGCATAACCAAGACAACCACCCCACCAAAATGAAATCAATTCAAATGCCATTTCGAAAATATGGGCTAATGGTAAAAATGCAATGATACGATCAGAGCTATTAACAATTTGACGATGGACAATAACAGAGACACCAGCAATACCAGCCAAGATATTTTCATGTTTCAAGACAACACCTTTTGGAGTACCAGTGGAACCGGAAGTGTACATAATACATGATAAATCACTTGGTTTTGGTGGACAAACATCAATCTCCAGATCCAGATCTTTACCCATTTGTAAAATGTCATCAAATGACAAGATTTGAACATCTGGTCTAACTTCTTTAATTTTCAAAACGGCATCATTTGCCTCTTTATACAATTTACCATCATATCTCTTATCGCTTTCACTAATGACATCAGCATGAATGATATATCTTATATCCTTTGCAGTTTTCAATGGATTAATCAATTTTGATAATAATGAATTATCCGTAAACACACCAACTGAGCCGGTTTCCACCATGGAATGAATTAATCCGCTTTCACCCAAGGTATCATAAGCGGTAACAACGGCAATTGATTGTGATTGACATGCTAAAAAAGTTTGCATCCATTTAGCAGATGTGGAGGCAAAAATATGGAATTTTTCTTCATTGGTAACACCTAATTTATTTAAACCTTTACCGAGATATATTAATTGTTGCTTTAAAGCTTTATAAGTTAGGAATTTATAATTTGAATATTCAAAATAAGTCCATGTCTTTGGTACATCAGTTAATTTCCCATCAACCATTTTTTTAACAATTTTAGTTTCATCATGTAAATCAAGTAATGTTCTCCATCCAACTGCATTCTTTTCTGGTTGTCTATCGACACATTCAAGAAAGAAATCGAAAACGGTTGTGGCTTTGGAGTCAATTGGTTTATCAACGGCTCCATCTTTAGCTTTATAATATCTTCTTGGTGCAGTTTCACCAGGTCTTGCCTTTCCAACTTCGACATTAATTTGTTGAACCATCTTATCCTCGTTATTTCTTCTTTGCTTATGCTTTCTTATGAGATAACAGATTAGAAAGATGTAAATGAAATGTAATGGCAATGAACTTCTTGTTGCTGTTTTGTTGTTGTTATTACTATAAATATAGTTATAAATGATTCTGGTAATATCGGATTTGTTGATGTTGATGTTGTTATAATTGCAGCGTACAAGAGACATAAAATATAATAAAACAAATCAAACGGAAGGCGAGGAGAAAGAGAGAAACAGAGAGAGAAACAGGGCAACAACACGAGTGACACTAACCAGCACACCAATTGACAGACAGATTCACAAACACAGCACAAGAAGCCGCCCGGTGGGAAAAAATTAAAAAAGTTTTGGGTAATTTGGATTATGTGGTGTAGTTTGCGTGAGTGTACAACAGAACAGCACTAACTCTTGTTATATATATATGGATGTAGATGTAGATGTATAGAGAATGGGATAGAGATAGCTCTGTATATATATATATACACACATACAGTCATCTCTTTGACGATGTATTCATTGTATAGAGTACACACAGAGCAGCACAGAGTGTCTAGCGATGGAGAGATGGAATTTTTGTTGGGTCAATTTCTAACCCCACATATGCGCCAATGGAGTAATACCGGGGCTGTGTGCGTAATATGCTATAATATGCTTAAGGATGCTGCTATAACTAACTAACTAACTAGGCTAGGCTAGGCTAGGCTAATCTAATCCAATCTAATTGGCAATGACAACGTCTTCATCTAGATCCATTGTTAACTCTTTGAAGAAATTCATATTCAACGCGTCATCCGCAGTGATCCGCTCATATGGATTCATTGCAAAGCATCTTTCCAATAGATTTATGGCATCTTTGAATTGTAATCCAATTTCCGTATTTGTATTGATTCTGCCATTGGAGTCAATGGCTTTTAAAGTATCCAAAGCTGGTGAATCTTCGGCAAACGTTTCATTTGATGCATCCAAATTTACTGCCCATTGTATAATCTGTGACATTGGATATCCTGAATTATTTCGAAGTTTATTTATACTTGATTCTATTCCTAAACCATGTAAATTTGCACACCTTTTCATTGATTCATATCCAAATAGTGTTGTTAACTCTACCAAGGCATCAACATCATCAGGTGAATTGAAAAATGTAAACCTTCTTGTTAATAATGTTAATAATACAACACCAGCGGACCACATATCAATCTTGGAAGTTTGATTTGCACATTTGAATAAAACTTCTGGTGCTCTAAAACCTCTTGTACCAGCTCTATTTGCCCTTCTACCAGGTCTAGAATCATCCTTTGGATAACCTTTTAAATGAGAATTCGATGCCAAGTTTTGTAATTGATATGATTCATGTGCTCTATTATCATGATGATTACGATAACACAAACAATTTGAAGTATTTGAAGAATCTATTATTAATTCCTTTTCAGCTAATCCAAAATCAACTAACACTCCTCTTCTTTTAAATGGATCATATAAGAAATTTGTTGGTTTAATATCTCTATGAATAATGTTATGTGAATGGACAAATTTCAATGCTGATAACAACTCAAACATGTAAATCTTAATACCATCAATTGATAAATCACGATAAAAATATCGGAAATCAGAATGACGATAATATGGTAATACAGCAATTACTTGATCTTGATGTCTAATGGCATCGATTAAAGGCGCGACTTTCGAACAACCCGTTAATGTATAAAGTAAATTCAATTCATTATAGATTCTTTGAGGTGATGATGTGACATATATTCTCTTGAGAGCAACATATTTTATTTTCCTATTTGATGTTGATGATGATGTCTTTTTGGGGTTTTTATCCTTTTGACCTTTTATAGGTGGCGAATTCCAAAGATTTATATTCAGAATCTCTGGCGTTAATACCCTTGCCTTGTATACAGTGGAGAAAGTACCTTCACCAATTTTGTCTATTAATTTATATTTTTGATCCAATTTTTTAAATGACTTTTTGATATTTTCAATTTCCTCTTTGATTAATTCTGACAGCTCGTTGTACTCATTATCCTTCTCTCTTTCACTCTGTTTTAACTTTTGTTCCTGTTGTTCTCGTTTTTCTTCTTCTTCTTCTTCTTCTATAACAAGATCTTCTTCTTCTTCTTCTATAACAAGATCTTCTTCTTCTTCCTCTGTATCATCATCCTTGTTCACAGACTTGTCTTCAATTACCTGATCCTCTTGTGTACTAATAACCAATTCACTTGACTCCTTATTTTGAGCACTTGGAAATGCATCATCTTGTGGTTCTAGCACTTTATCAGTATTAGTTAGAACCAGTGTCCGCGGTTTGGATTTGGCAATTGATAATGAATATTTAAGTCTTTCACCATTTTGATGATCGATTTTCTGTTTCTTTGTTAACAAATCAGGTATCTTCATGAAATTATCTCCCATGACTTTATTTTCCTTGTCTGTGAAAGGGTCATTGTCATCATTTCCATCATCGACACCACCAACATCATAATCATTATCATTGCCATCCCTTCTACTATAATCATCTTGATCTATGGAATCGAGTGTTCTCTTTCTACCAGAACCAATAGCATCCGACAACTGGTCACTGATAACATGGGTGGTGTCATCCCTTTGGACATTGTTATCCAGTTCCATACTGTGTTTGTCGAATTTGAAACTCCCTAAAGTTGTTGTTGTGGATTGTGTTTTCCTTGTTGATGTATTTGTCAATGATATTGCGGTCTTGTTCGAAGAAGAGTCTCGACGCTTGGAGGGGGACTGCTGCTTTGTTGGGGAAGACGATGAAAGGAATTTCTTGATAGCATTCAACATTTCCGAACCTCTGTGCTGACTGCCTAACAAGTAACTACCCTTGTCTGTCTCTGTCTCTGTTTAGCGCGTAATTCTGGAAAATCAAAATAAACACAGCGGTGTTTGATACTGCGCGCACGTCTTATTTACGTGTTTCTTCACTCTCTTGGAAGGAGAAGAAGAAGGAAAAAATAAAAATAAAAAATACACGCTGGCTGGACAATCAATCAATCAAAACAAGACAACAATACTACAATACAATACAAGATGATACAACTGATCGTAGTCTTCATAGCGTTAGCTTCCTATGTCCATTCATCTGCTCTAACATTCGTGTTAGGTGCACAGGAGAAATCTTGTTATTATATCAAGACAGATAAACCTAATGTCAATGTTGGATATTACTTTGCTGTTCAATCAGGTGGATCATTTGATATCGATTATACTATTAAGAACCCACTGGGTGTGATAATAGTCGATGAACAGAAGCAGACTCAAGGCGATTGGGTTTTCCCAGCTGCTGCCATTGGAGAATACGAGTTTTGCTTTGCTAATGGTATGTCAACATTTGCTGAGAAAGTTGTTGATTTTGAAATCAAATTAGATGATGATTTTAAAGCAGAGTTACCAAAGACTCCAGATCAGCCTATTGCAGTGGAAGGTATGGAAAAATCCATTGAGAAGATTGAACAAAATTTAAATGAATTGACAAAATCATTACAATATTACAAGACAAGAAATAATAGAAATCAATCAACTGTTAAATCAACAGAGTCAAGAATTTTTTACTTCTCATTTTTTGATGTATTATTGATGTGCGGTATGGCTGGTTTACAAATTGTTGTGGTTCAATTATTCTTCAAAGGTTCAAGAAAACAACTTGTATAATAAGCTCAAAAATCTATTTATCCAAATACAATCATGTAGTAGTGGAATCTCTTTTTTGGTTTAGTATAAAAAAATAATGAAAAACAAAAAAAAACATAATAATAATCATATAAATTAAAAAATAAAATTGACAATGAAAGTGAAAATGGAGGGGAGGGGGGTATTGTTGTTTATGACTCTTGTGTATAATTGATCTACACAGTCTAGAACCCACGATAGAAGAATTATTATTTGGTACCAAATGAGAAATCCCCACTTAACCAATCATTGAAAAATGATAATGAATTTTCTGGTTGATCATATGGAACCATATGACCACCTCCATAGATTCTCAAGAATGTGAAATGACCAAAGTTTTTAACTTTACCAGCTTCCTTTCCATCAACTTCCCATGATTTAACTTTAGCAGTACTGAAATCCTTAGCACCAGACCATGGTAATACATTTGACCAAGCTTGATTACCTAACCAATTACAAATGAAATCTTTATCACCGGCATAAATCAATACTGGAACATCTTTATCTAATAATTCAGTAACTTTTTTATAATATGGTTTCATCCAATCACCGGCAAACATGAAGTTTCTATTGATATCGAAATTACATGATTGATATGTATCAATTTCAACACCTAATTTTTCCTTGACATAATCTTGATTCAAATATTCATCAATGTATTCTAATCCTTTATAACATAATGAAGAGCCTTCACACATTTTTCTAATATCATAAACATTTCTACCAGTTTTTTGATATGGTCCCATTTGTCCATTATTACAGTAAACAGTGGCAGGTAAACATGACCAAACAGATTCACTTTCATAACAAGATTCAATCAATGATAAACATCTTGGTAATGAATCTAACATGGCTTCACATTCTTCTGGTTCCAATACAGATTCAGCACCTGAACCAACACCACAAGCCATTGGTTCATAATAATTATATTGCGTTAAAGGATCTGTTAAACCATTACCAATTAAAACTGAAGTTAAATTGAAATTTCTTTCAGGATGAGCTAAAATCTCTGAAGCAAATTGAGGAATATAATGACCAGCATATGATTCTCCAGAGATATGGAATGGTAATTTTGAATATTCTGGGAATTGTTGGAAAAATAATTGTAAAAATGCATAAACATCCTCTCCAGCGGCAACTGTATTACTAACACTTGATGAAGAATAAGAATAACCAACGTTAACTGGTTGATCTAAAAAGATCACCGAGGCATTTGCATTCCATGAAGATGGATTATATATTGGTTTAATATTTTCACCAATGGATGAAGGACCCAATTCGAAAAACAAACCGGTCAAACTTGAACAACCAGGTCCACCGTTTAACCACAAGACAATTGGATCAGTTTTTGGATCATTTCTTGATTCAAAGAACCAATAAAAGAAATGTTTATCTTCATCTTCAACATCAACATAACCAGAATATTGTTTAACATCATCAACACCTAAATCAACAGGTGATGACTTGACTCTCAACTGATAATTTGGTAACTGTTCCTTGTTGGAAACTTTGAAATCCCAATTATCATGTTTCTTGATGTTGTATTTTGGCTTCGAACCGAAATTCATCTTGGCAATGGTATCTGGGAATTGCATTGACATCTCGGCCCAAGTGGTTTTAACATCATCTGAGATATTTTCAATGGATTCACCCATTGAATGGGCAACTTTTTCCAATAAACTTGTAAACTTGTTTGGATTTATCAAATCCTCTTGAATGTTGTCAATAGTTTCTTCAACTAATTGCATTGGAGTTTGACCATTTCCCAACAAATTATCAATTGACAAACCTTGTGCTAAAGTGGTTGCTAAGATAGCAGTTAAAATAGAGGATGTCAACTTCATCTTTATATCTGTGAATAGTTATATTGTAATTGATAGCAATAGAGATAAGATGAACAAAGACACTTCTGGGGTATTATAATAAATATAAAGATAAAAGGAGGCAAAAAAAAGATGCTTTTATACAAATGGCTCCAAAATTGATTAATTAAGAAATTACATCTTATCGCACAAAAACAGACACAAACAGAGAGAGACAGAGAGATGAGAGGGAATTGCCCCATTGGGAAGTCCAATAACAACCGCCACCAGCAGCAAGACATACCCAACTGGGCCTGTTTGGCTCCCATGGACACTACTGTGTTAGTCCGTTAGTCAAGGATGGGGGCTGTTAACGATTGCCGCATTGGTGTAATTGTTGACAGTTTCTGGTGTAAAATTCTTTTCTTCGGTTGTTGTACGTTTTTTAAAATAGATTTTTACGTACAGAGTGAGATCTGGATTCTCTATAAACCATAGACTTATATATATATATATATACCATACACAGAAGACGCCAAGTATCTTTTGAGTCTTTACATCTTTCATTCATTTCTTAGAACCCATTTCTTAGAACCCATACCGTTCAAATTTCATATTATTATTATAATAATCAGTAATCACAAATATTACACGCGTATAATCCATAACAATACCACAACTATCATAAAATACAATACAAGATGACAAAATTTGGAGATTTTGAAAGTATTTGCAAAAAGACTCCATTCCCATTTTGTTCAGTAGTTGCATCATCTGATAACCTTGATCGTTATTTTGGTACAGGGATATTGCCCACTTGTTATTCAAGATCGGTAGAATTGAGTAATACAATGATTTATCAAGTTGGTAATACTATAATAAACATTGGCGGTTTAGTAATATGTTTGATCATCATCTTCAATATCAAGACTAAATACACTGCAATACTGCGTCAAGAGATGTTGGTGTTTTTTTACCAATTTACTGGTTTATTACTATCGACATTAATTGTTGATTGTGGTGTTGCTCCACCGGGGAAACTGGTTTATGATTATTTTGTGGCGGTTCAAATAGGACTAGTTGGAAGTTGTTGTTGGTCATTGGTATTTAATGGTCTTCTCTATTTCCAATTATGGGAAGATGGTACAAATAAATCAATGTGGAGTTTAAGATCAAGTGCATTTCTCATGTTTGCCATTCAGTTCATCATTGCCCTTCTAACGTTTAGAGGTTGGTCAGGTGAGTCACTTTCCAAGTCAAATACTACTGGTTTGTTCGTTCTCATGTATATCATTAATGCCATCTTGGTTGGTATTTATGTCTTTTCACAAATTTTCTTATCAACTTTTATATTAGACAATTATTGGGCAACTGGAAGCATAGTTCTTGGTTCGATATTTTTCACAGTGGGACAAATCGTTGCCTTTGTGCTTTCACAAACCATTTGTCAACAATTGAATCATTATTTAGATGGTTTATTCTTTGCAAGTTTACTGAATTTATTCACAATAATGATGGTTTATAAATATTGGGATATTATCACTTCAGAAGATCTAGAGTTCAGTGTCGCTTCACAGGAAACCGGTATCGCATTCAATGGTATGTCTCAAAACATGAACAGTAATCGTGCTTCAAGAATGTTTTACAACGTGGCCGGTAACGATGAGAAAAGCATAAACTTGTAGAGTACATAACTCAGATATATATAGATATAGATATAGATACACAAAAATTACCGAATACGGCAGTCATCATTTCATCTAGAAATTTGTTCCGTGTAATTTTATATAGAGGGAAGGAGAAGAAAAAGTTTCCTTAACTACCACTGCTAGATATATATATTGAGAACTACATATATACAATAAGATGGGTATTCTTTCATATATCAAAAGCAGCGATGACGCTAAACCCATAGAAGATGGTATTCCGTTACGTAACAAGAGAGAAAAATGTTGGGAGGCTAGAGATAATTTCAACAACTGTCTTGATTTAAACAATATTGAAAATCCATTAGATCCAATAAATGCCAAGTTGATAAAGGATAAATGTGATCAACTTGATAACAAATTCAAAGAGAATTGCGCAAATAGTTGGGTCAAATATTTCAAAGAAAAGAGGTTTGTTGATATCAAGAGGGAGAAAATGATGAAGCAAGTGGAACTGGAGAATGCTAAGTTGATAAATGTAAATCGTTAATATGTATGCTTGTTCGTTTGTATATGACATGATTAAAATTACTTGTAAATATAAATAATTCTATATATATGGATGATAACGTAGACAAGATTTCACTTCTTTTTATGCTTGTTGTTATTAGGAATTTTCTGCAGTGGTGGTTTCCTATTATTTGACTTATCATCATCGTTGACATGTTGCTTATACCATTTAATCATTTCTCTTGGTTTTTCTCCAAACACCCGTTCATATTCACAAAACTCACAAATCCAAATATCCTTGGTTGCGAGTATGATATCATTCTCATCTTCATCATTTTGTTGTTGATGTTGTCGCTGTTGCTGTTGTTGGGGTTGGGGTTGCTTGTTCGATTTATTCGACTTCTTCTTCTTCTTCTTCTTCTTCTTCTTTTTAATATCATTGAACAATTCATTCGATAGTCCCATGTTTTTCGTCATATCATATACAAATTCTTGTAATCCTTCCATCTCTTTTTGTAATCGGTCAACGTTATTTGATATATCAGTCAATTCCTCTTCTTTACCGCCGTTACCATTATTATTTAATTTCAGTATCGTTGTCTCATCATTACCATTACCATTATTATTATATTCTTCTATTATCTTTTGTTGTTTATTCAAATTCTTGAAGAAACTTGCCCCTAATTTGAATAAGTTTTCATTATTAATTGTATTACTATCCTTGTTATTACCATCTTCTTTACCACCAAACCATTCGCTTATTTCTTTTAAATCGACATTATTGGGTACAGGTTTCAAATTCTCAATTCTCTTATTGGTCTTTGTAGCATCTGATTTCAACGATTGAAATTGTTCTCGTAATATCTTGATAAAATCGTCTTTACTATTGATACCATCCATCACTACATCTTGTGGGAAGGGTGAGAATTTTTTAGGTTTCAAAAATTCAGTTATATAGTCGTCATCAAAATCATTAATATCGAAATCAAGCGCTGTTGATGATCCTCCTGATTTCGCAATATTTCGGAGAGCTTCCATGAAAATCTCTTTTGGTATCGGAGGCATCTTGTGGTTGTCCTATTTGTAATATTATAATTTATATACAAAAAAATTATTTTATTTTCCTAAAAGAAGAGCAGCAGAGATAGTTTTTCCTTTTAGATAATTAAAAAACTGAAAAATAAATTATTTGTGAAATATACATCAATCCTTTTTCAAAGTTCTTTGCTTTTCAGCATTTTTCACAACTTTCTCATCGACAAATAATCCCTTTCTTCTTCTGATTCCATTCATATATTTCCTGGCAATATTTTCTTTGTCTGCAAATTCTCCTAATTCTTCCAATTCTTCTTCTGTAGTTGGAACCCAAAATGGATCTTGATCAATCATTTCAAAACCAGAATAAACTAATTGAGGTTGAGCAGCTCCTGAGGTCTTTTTCCTTATATCTTCACTAAATCCGAACAGCTCTACCACTGGAATTCTTGATTGGATAGTGAAAAATGGAGTTCCCTCTTTCATCTCTTCTGATATAATATTACCACGTCTCTTTTGCACAACTGCATAAACTTTTCCCAACACTTCAGCACTTGCCTGAATATCACAACTGTACATTGCCAACATAATTCTTGGTGACCAATCTAAAAACAGCTTATGAACACAATCTCTTGTCGATGTTAAGATTCTTCCAGCTAAATTGATAACTTCATCAGCTTCACCTGATTCATCGACATTGATCTCTTGAATGAAAACAGCAATACCTTGTACCGGCTCTTGTGCTAGCGGACCTTCATTTGTAGATAATTGGAAACCATTCAAGATACTATCCTGATATTCAAACAATTTTTCAATCGATGATACTTCTTCGCCAGGTTTATGAAGAAATTTTTGAACAGAGTTTGTCAAATCAAACAAGACGTTTGGCCCAGTTCTCCTTGGACCAAACAGTGAAATTTTTTCGACAAGCTTATCCCAATTGGCTCCATCTTTCTTCTTACTACTATCATTGGAATCTGATAATTTTCTTTGCAATCCAGTGGTGAACGTTTCAAGATTCAATATTGAATTGTTACTATTGTTACTGAAAAAGAAATCATCATCTTTGGTAACATTTTTCCCCGTATTGATGAATCTATCGATACTGATTTGATTGTCTATCAAGAACTCTGTAACCAGATCTGGTAAAGGTCTAACTCTGTATTTGATATGCACTTTACCCAATTTCAATTCAATGACACCTCTACCAAGTTCCGGATTCTTCACCGGGTTCATCTCTGATTGTTGCACAATAGTCTCTCTATATGGAATAACGGGCTGTGACGCAGTAATTTCAATACCAGCAAATCTTTCTTTCAAATCTTTCAAACATCTTTCCAAATGTAATTCACCAGCGGTAGCCAATATATGTTCACCAGAATCCTGTAAGAAAGTTTGTACGCAAGGATCGGCCAGATTCAATAATTGCAAGCCTCTTTCCAATCTATCCATTTGCATAGGATTAACTGGTTCTAAAGCTACTCTCACAATAGGTGGAGAAGTTAACGTTATACCTGCTAAATTGACACCAACTATTCCAGGTGAAACTAAGGTTCCATTCTTCAATATTTTACCAGCTAATCCACCAATACCAACAATATTACCTGCTGGAACTTCATTTAATGAAACTAATTCTCTACCCATCATCAAATACAATTCTGTTAAAACGACAGTATCGACATGTTCATCTGGTCTCTTTGGATCATATTTAGGTCCCAAGACAACCAACTCTTGACCTACTTTCAATGAACCACTGTATATACGCGCAAAGCCGACTAACTCCTCCTTTGGCAACTCAATTTCAATTTCAGGTTCTTCAGTTTCAAATTCTTCCTCCCATTCAAAACCTTCCACCTCACCACTCTCTGTAACTATGGAAAATTCATCTTGTTGAGAACTTTTCTCCTTTGATGACTCTTCAGCAGCCTTGGCAGCCTTTGCCGCGGCTATTCTTGCCAACCTACCTCTTTCCTGCATTTCATCTGCACTCATTGCAACCCTTTGATTTCTAGGTAATTCAGACTCGGGAATTGAAACCATTTTTGAAACATAGGCACTTACCAATCCAGTTCTATCACATTGTAACATTGATTCTTTCAAATTCAGGTCGAGTAAATCTGAACCTGGTGCATTTGCCAATATCGTTGGAATTCGAGTTTGCTGTGATTTTAAAGGTGAAGGTAGTTTTTCAACAACCGTCAAAAGCACCAGAGTTGATACTGGAATCCATTGTCCAAAAATAGATGAAACCAAAGCCTTAGTGTCTTTAGATCTCAAATCTTTTGGTTGTATCTTGATATTCAATGATTGAACAATTTTTTCCAATTTCTCCTGATTCCTGTTTATCAAACAATTTTCATAAATTGTCCAGATATTATCCAATATAAATGAAACAAATAATGGCTTCAATGTCCTTCCTTTTAGACCCCTACCATTAATAACTTTTTTAGTCTTTGGGTCGATATAAAAGTCACCCCACAAGACTTTTTGTAGATTTTCTCTCTTCATACCTAACTTTCTTTCATAGAATGCAGCAAATTGTGAAACGTTAAAACCCCAACCATCAATTGCAGAAGCAAATATAACATTGTTTTTCTCTGGTGAAAAATATAAATCTTCGTCATCTTTTTCAACATATTCTTCTTTGCTATCTCCGTCTTTTAAGTTCTCTAAACGCTCCCTGTAAAGATAATCATCTTGCATTCTTTCACCTGCGAAAAATGACCCAAGTACTGAATTGACTTGCTCAATTACTTTATTCAAATGTGTATACAGCTCTTGAGGAGTCAACTTCAACTCTGTAATCAATCTATCTATTTTGTTCAACACTAAAACAGGTTTTAAATTGTCAACCCAAGATTGTCTCAACACTGTTACAGTTTGTGAACACACACCTTCAACAACATCAACAAGTACAACGGCTCCATCACATAATCTGGAAGCCGTAGAAACTTCAGATGAAAAATCAATATGTCCAGGAGAATCTATCAAGTTGATCAAATGTTCGTTCACTTCTGGTGGCAATTCTGGATTTTCCTTGTTCCTCTTCAAAACTCTAAAATAAAACGATATAGCTGAAGACTCCATGGTGATTCCACGTAATTGCTCATCAGGCCTTGAGTCCAAGTATCTGACTTTACCAGCCATTCTCTGGGAAATGATACCATTAGCTGCTAAAAGCGAATCTGACAATGACGTCTTCCCATGATCGACATGAGCCAAGATACAAATGTTTCGTATACAAGAAGGGTTCTCTTGCAACTTTGACAATTGTTCTGAAGTGACACGAGGCATAATTACGATGTTTTTTGTCAAGATGCTCTTTACCTTCTAAAAGCTTAGTCTCTCAAAATTTTTTACTTTAGTAAGTTTTTTTTTCCAAAGAAAATGGCACAATAATATCTAATAGATCTTGAATTTGATCTGAACAAATATAGTCGAATACAAAAAAGAACAAAAGGGCGTGGGCCTCTCTTTACAAGAATTCTCAAGCTGGCTTTTGAACGCTAAAGATCTTTTTATCAATTTTTAGTAAGGACATTTACCTCTTTTACTAACACAATACACGTAGTACCGCGATTTGCATCTCCGCTTCGTCCATTGACCCTTTTGAAATGATGAGAACATTTTGAAAAGCCAATTTAATCAAGGACGGTGCATATGTGATGTCGCCTTTATGTTCGATATTAAAATGCATGTTCGTAGACTCTATCATACCATCATCAACAACCACTAACTATATTTACTGTGTCTTTTTTTTTTTTTTTTTGACTTTGCGGTTTCGTCTTTTTTGTGTACACATTTTTCTATCTGATGTTAAATCCAGTCCTAAAACATTTCGATATACATCAAAAAGAGCGATTGATTTTGTTATAACATAATGCCTCAAGTACCAAAGTTTTTACAACAGTCTATTCCGGAATTAGACCAGAAGTACTCCACAATAAAGAGATTACAACAACAGAGGTTTGCAACGAGAGCTGGAAGTGATTGGTCTGTTAGTACAGGATTGGATCACGAAAGAAACAGATACTCAAATATTGTTCCTTATGACAGGACGAGAGTGCAATTGAAGCTTGAACCCGGCTTCGATGATTATATCAACGCTTCCAAAATAAAAATTGATTTGCAACAATATGCGATTCGATCTAAAACGTACATTGCCAGCCAAGGACCCACTGAGACGACAACCAATATCTTTTGGCAAATGTGTTACGATGAAGTTGAAGGGGAGAATATTGTTATAGTAATGGTAACACCGTTGGTGGAGAATGGTTTCCTGAAATGTTTTAAATACTGGCCAGATGACAACTTTGTTCTCAGCGGTGATGGATTCGACAGAGAATTGGTATTGGAAAATTGTGGGTCTCAAGTGGTGAAAGATCAGTTTGTGGTTTCTCAATTCAAACTTACTAATAGCAAGACGAAGGAGCAGAAAAATGTTTATCACTTATACTACGATCAATGGCAAGATTTCTCCAAACCAACTGGATTGGAACCTGTGATGTTGTTGTCTGAGTACGCAAACAAGCTTCTCGCGAATGAAGCTGATCCTCTTGTCGTTCATTGTTCCGCTGGTGTTGGCAGATCGGGGACATTTATCACTTTGAATTATTTATTGACATGCAGTAAAGTGTTCACGGGGAACGATGATGGTGAAATTACAGATGATATTGATTTGATTGAAAATGTAGTTTATCAGTTAAGAGAACAGCGATTGTTAATGGTTGAGAGATTTCAGCAATTTGCATTCATTTATGAGAGCTTGAGAAATTATTACATCAAAAATCTCACGGACGCCTGATTTCTATAGAGAATTTACGAACAATAAATGTTATTTGATAGTAAATTGTTGTGACAGTAATTTGATTTGGTATCGCAATATTTAAAATGTTGTGTTCCTAAAAGGGAACAAACACATTTTTTCTTTGTTCATATTTTCAAACATTCAACAAGCACTTTATTTACTACTCATTGAAATTATATAACCATTTGTTTGTCATTCATTAACGTTTAGTGGTTAACAGTTGCTCGGCTTCTCTTTGATCTAATCAGTCTTGTACCATGCAGCTGCTCAACGACTTCTCTCCGAAGAAGGCGCCCACTGTTTTCACAATACACAGGGATCAACAAAGCAGTTTTGATTCCATTACTGACATCATCAACAGAACTGCTCCCTTCACTGCTTCAGTCAATGATTTAGAATCGGATAAGTCACTGGATAAAAAAATCAGCATTTGTGTATCAATCCCATTGTTGAAAAGTATTTGGCGGTTGGTTTTGGAAAGATACGAAGTTAATGTGACAGATCCAAAGCTGGAAGGGATACTGGAGCATCAATTAGTGCACTGTGATGAGTTGGGACTACCTACAGGAGACTGGTTAGTGCGGTTGAGCTTTACCTTATTTCGCGAGGTAAGTAAGTGTTAAAATTCAAACAAGAAGGAGTTATAGAATATGTTACTAACGCTTCAAACAGTGTGTTGAATTGTTCTCAATTGACACTGGTTCCTCCATTGAGTTCTTTCTCTCCACAGACTTTGGTTTCAACTTGAGAAACACCTGGACAGAAACATCTGGATACGTATTACAAATTCCTCGAACTCCCTTTGGGATTGTGTCTGGGGTGTTATGTAAGTTAAGTACAGATGGGAGCTACAATTTGATGATGATATTATCCAATTTGACGATTTCAGACACCAAGTTGAATCATGATGATGAAGATATAAGGAGAAATCTTCAGAATTGCCGGCTGATATCATTGTTCGGAAACAACAATAGCTCATTTGCGTTATCTCCTATCCAGTACACCAATAAAAGTTCTAGCAGAGGTGAATCTCCAGAATACAACTCAGAATCATCTATAAATGTGGTTGAGTTATGGTTCACCAAGGCAGACATTGGGTTTATCATCGGTTTGAAAGGAGTTAGAATAGAAGAGATACGTCAAAAAAGTGGAGCAGTTATCAAGATTTTTGAGGCTCCCAAGATACCCTATGAGACCGTGTTCAAAACGAACACTCAAAGGCCAATGCAGAGGGTGATAATACAGGGAAACAGATTTCAAACCCAGTATGCCAAGTACTTGATGGATAAACTCCTCTTCCGAAAAACAGAAGGATTTATAAAGAGCTGAATTACCCGGTCTGGGTGCACGTGACACGTGACAGACGACACGGGCAAGTAAATGCTTTTCTGCCATTGCACACACAAAATTACCACTCTGTGCTAACAAAAAAAAAAGAAAAATTCCCACACACAGAAAAAAAAAATTTTCATTTCAATTGAAAAATTTTGAGTATATATATTTTTAACTCTTTAATTCTTCTTTCCAGATTACATTATATAATTACAAATTAGAGAAAAAATGGCTGACGGTGTTTTCCCAGGTGCTATCGGTATCGATTTAGGTACTACTTACTCATGTGTTGCTACTTATGATTCAGCTGTTGAAATCATTGCTAACGAACAAGGTAACAGAGTTACTCCATCATTCGTTGCATTCACTCCAGAAGAAAGATTAATTGGTGATGCTGCTAAGAATCAAGCTGCTTTGAACCCAAGAAACACTGTTTTCGATGCTAAGCGTTTGATCGGTCGTGGTTTCAGTGATGAATCAGTCCAAAAAGATATCAAGACATGGCCATTCAAAGTCATCGACTCCAATGGTAACCCATTGATCGAAGTTCAATATTTGGAAGAAACCAAAACCTTCTCTCCACAAGAAATCTCATCAATGGTTTTGACCAAAATGAAAGAAATTGCTGAAGCTAAAATTGGTAAGAAAGTTGAAAAAGCTGTTGTCACTGTCCCAGCTTACTTCAACGATGCTCAAAGACAAGCTACCAAAGATGCCGGTGCCATTGCTGGTTTGAACGTTTTACGTATCATTAACGAACCAACTGCTGCTGCCATTGCTTACGGTTTAGGTGCTGGTAAATCAGACAAAGAAAAACATGTTTTGATTTTCGATTTAGGTGGAGGAACTTTCGATGTTTCATTATTGAACATTGCTGGTGGTGTTTTCACCGTTAAATCTACCGCTGGTGACACCCATTTAGGTGGTCAAGATTTCGATACCAACTTGTTGAACCATTTCAAAGCTGAATTCCAAAAGAAAACCGGTTTAGATATCTCAGAAGATGCTAGAGCCTTGAGAAGATTAAGAACTGCTTGTGAACGTGCTAAGAGAACCTTATCATCAGTTACTCAAACCACCGTTGAAGTTGATTCATTATTCGATGGTGAAGATTTCTCAGCCAACATTACCAGAGCTAGATTCGAAGATATTAACTCAGCTTTATTCAAATCAACTTTAAACCCAGTTGAACAAGTCTTGAAAGATTCAGGAATCTCAAAATCCAAGGTTGACGAAGTTGTCTTGGTCGGTGGTTCCACCAGAATTCCAAAAGTACAAAAATTATTATCAGATTACTTTGATGGTAAACAATTGGAAAAATCAATTAACCCAGATGAAGCTGTCGCCTACGGTGCTGCTGTTCAAGGTGCTATCTTGACCGGTCAATCTACTTCTGAAGAAACCAAGGACTTGTTGTTATTGGATGTTATTCCATTATCATTGGGTGTTGCTATGCAAGGTAATGTCTTTGCCCCAGTTGTTCCAAGAAACACAACTGTCCCAACAATCAAGAGAAGAACTTTCACCACTGTTGAAGATCACCAAACCACTGTTCAATTCCCAGTTTACCAAGGTGAACGTGTTAACTGTTCAGAAAACACCTTATTGGGTGAATTCGACTTGAAGAACATTCCACCAATGCAAGGTGGTGAACCAGTCTTGGAAGCTATCTTTGAAGTTGATGCCAATGGTATTTTGAAGGTTACCGCCGTTGAAAAATCAACTGGTCGTTCCGCTAACATCACCATCTCTAACTCTATCGGTAGATTGTCATCAGAAGATATTGAAAAGATGATCAGCAACGCTGATGAATTCAAGAAAGCTGATGAAGAATTCGCCAAACGTCACGAATCCAAACAAAAATTGGAAGCTTACGTTTCATCAATTGAATCAACTGTTACTGACCCAGTCTTATCAGCTAAATTGAAGAGAGGTTCAAAGGACAAGATTGAAGAAGCTTTATCAAATGCTTTAGCCACCTTGGAAATTGAAGAAGCAAGTGCTGATGATTACAGAAAGGCCGAATTAGGTTTAAAGAGAGTTGTCACCAAAGCTATGGCCACCCGTTAAGCTCAATATTTAAAAAAATACATGTACAAAAAACATATATAAGGGTAATTTGGAAAACGATTTTTAGATTGTTTTTTTTAATTTTTGGGTTTTAAAGCTTTTAAATCATTATATATTATGATTCATTATAACATACACACATTGTAGAATAAATTTTATTGTAATTATCTTGATGCTGTAATTCAAATCATGTACGAAAAATGATCATCATTATATCATATCGTAAATTCTAGTTTTCCTTTGTAACGGTTTTATTTTTTTATTATTATTTTTTATTTTTTTTGTTTTGTTTGTAGAAACTCATTACATAAATCTCATCTTCATCTTCGATTCAGTTTGAAACATATCGTTTTCATTGAACTGATATCTCAATTAATCAGATTTCAAGAAAAGAAGCATTCAGGGATTGAGATGTCAATGAACCCGGTTGCAATAACGGCCTCAAATGCAGCCGCTGAAGCAGCTGCTGGTGGATTACAATCACAATCATCAACAAATAATTCTGAATCAATAAACTTTGTCAGCTTCAACCAAGATAATACATGTGTATCTGTAGCCTATTCCAATGGCTATAGAATTTTTAGCTGTGATCCATTTGCTGGCTGTTATAAAAAAATTGATGGAAGTATTGGAATTGTTCAGATGCTTTTTTCAACTTCATTAGTTGTTATCGTGGGATTAGGTGATGAACCGTCGTTATCGCCACGTCGTTTAAAAGTGGTCAACACGAAAAGGCAATCAATTATTTGCGAATTGACATTCCCCACAACGATATTGTCGGTGAAAATGAATCGTACAAGGTTAGTCGTACTATTAGAAGAGACCATTTACATATATGATATAAGCACAATGAGATTGATACATACAATCGAAATACCCTCGAACCCGAATGGATTGCTAGCGCTTTCACCGGATTCAGAAGTTAATTTCTTGGCGTATCCATCGCCACCAAAGTCAAATGCTAATAATATAGTGCCACAAGATACAAATAACCAACAGCATAATGCTGTTCCCGTGAGAAACGGTGATGTTATAATATTCAATGCAAAGACATTGCAACCTCTTTCAGTAATTGAAGCGCATAAGACTCCATTGGCTGCATTGGCTTTGAGTTCTGATGGTCGTTTATTAGCAACAGCGTCTGATAAGGGAACTATTGTCAGAGTATTTTCCGTGGAGACAGGTATTAAATTATACCAATTTAGAAGAGGAACTTATCCAACAAAGATATATTCATTATCGTTTAGCAGTGATAGTAAGTTTTTGACGGCAAGTTCCGCCACAGAAACAGTACACATTTTCAGATTGGGAGAAGATGAAGCAATGAGAACAATTCCTAATCCTGTTCTGCAAATACATCAATTGAACGGTAAATCTGTCAAGAAAACAGTTGTTGTGAAAAACGAATCTTCAGAAAGTGATAATGATGACGAGGGAATTGAAAATGGTAATGTTTATAATAAATTACTCAGGCGTCCTTCATCTTCTTCAGTTGGATCATTCAACAGTGCAGATTCAACAGATAAAATTGAGCCAGTTGTTGATACTTCACGAAGCTCTGTGGCAAGAATCTTGAGAAGAACATCTCAAACACTTGGAAGAAAAGCTGCGGAGAAGATGGGAACATACTTACCACCAAAATTCTCGTCGATATTAGAACCAAATAGACATTTTGCCTCATTAAAAGTCCCCACTTCAAAAGATACCAAAAGTGTTGCCGCCATTGGTAAGGAAATAACAGCGGATTTGATTCCGAATGTGGTTTTAGAAATTGGTGGTGGTGATGATAGTAGTGATTTAGCCACAAAGAAATTATTGCATGTTATGGTGATAACATCAGAAGGTTTTTTCTACAATTTTGGATTAGATCCTGAACGTGGAGGTGATTGCATCTTATTGAATCAATATTCTTTGCTCAATGACTAGGATAAAACTATTTATTTATTCTTCTTTTTCTTCAATTCAATTTTTACCCTTGTTCAGTTCTTCCTTTTGATCCAAAAGTTGTTTAACGAGAATAGTTAGTTCATCAACTTTTTCATAAATTTGATAATTTTCCCAACCTACACCATCAATGAAACCTTGGTCAACCGGTTGTGATAAGTTTCTTGCATTGGCAACCCATTTTTTATAATTTGGTTGAAATTCAACATCTTCAGCTTCCAGACCTCTTTGTAATCGTAACTCTTGTGAATTTCTTTCGTCTTGTGCGTGTGAATCTTCAGAATCATCAAATCCATCTGTTAATGACCATGGTGTATCGATTTGATTTGCATCATCGGCTAAATTCTTTGATCTATTATATGAGATTCTTCTAGCCTCTCTTGTTTCCATCACTGCTATATATATCAAGAATGGTGAATACACCATAGTCATCACCGTTCTGTTCAAATTCATAAAATTTTCCCTGCTCAAAACCAGTTGGAATGGTAAATCGATGAATAATACTTCTATTAAATTCAAAGGTGGAACGAAAACGTTAGCATCCGGAGCTCTAATATATTTCAATGTCTTCTGTGCTACTAATGCCAAGTATTCATCATTGGCATTATCAACTACTGATGAATATGCACTTGAATACAAGGCAATAAGCAAGTTCAACATAATTGTTACTGTTAAAAATGTGAATGCATAATACAATATGGAAGTATATGGTAATGAAAAGTTTCCAAATGCATCAAAGTCTGGACCGCTCAAGACAGTTCTAAACAATACGGAAAATATTAATGAAGTTGCATCTCTTTTACCATCCAGTTGATCTAATCCTAAGAAACCTTGTGAAAATCCAACTAATATGAAAAATACCAAAAAGAAGAAAATCGCACTTTCTCTCATCATATGTTTCATAACAACAATCATAATACCAATGAATTGTTGAGCATCAAGGAATAACAATAATCTTGTCCACATCAATGGAGCAGCTAAGGAAAGTATTCTATAAGATATGTGATCATATACTATAGATACATCATTATTTGTCGCGGTTAACGCGAAAACTCTTAATATAAATGATGCAACAATGATTGCATACATGAGATCACTGAACACCATACCAAATGAGAAAAGTGAATAGCCAACGTGATAAAACTTAGTTAAATCATCAAGGATGTATGATGTTGTGAATAGATAAAACAAAACCTCAAATGCATTCAACACACGATTTTCCGTATCGATATTAATGATAATTGTGAACAAGATTAAATAAACAACTGAAAAGAAAATTTCTAATATATTCTGATACAAGGGAGTCTTGATTCTATTAGGGTTGAAATGAGCATTAAATCTTGTATCTCCAGAAGCATTGTACATTACATAACTTTGTGGATTTTTTTCACTTTGAATGATATAACCGTTCCATAACCAACTCATACAACGTTGGTAGCCTGAGGAGCCAATGACAATCGTACTATGCATATCAACCGCTAATTCCAAGGCACTTTCTGGTTCTGTGTTTTCCCCATTGACATTGATTGTAAAACGATGACATAACATCGATATGAATAAATATCTTTCGTCTTCTTCTCTTTCAATGATAATCTTGGCTAGTTGCTGTGCAGCACATGCTCTAGCAACGTACAAGTCAAAATCGGCCCTCTCATGTAATTTCAACGTCCAATACCAACCACATACTTTTAATAGCGCAAATATCAATACTGATCTATATTTTTGTGATGATGTACCATGTTTACCATCACCAAGCCCACCTGCTGCATCATAAGTGGCCTGAATTACTCTCTCATTCAAGATTCTTGATTTTGGTATTGTTATCATATCTAACGGGTATTCAATTGGTATTACATGATCAATTAAATATTTCAAATTTAATGCAATTCTTAAAGTTTGACGAGGTGTTGGAGCATAATATTCAAGGTCCAAATCATGTTCATCCTCTGGTAGTTGGACTATTGAGTCAGGGAACAAATCTGACATGTTTTAAAATCTATGTTTATTATAAACAAATGTTGGATTTCGTTGATCTGTGGGAATGGCGTTGCTTAAGTACCTTAAAATATTTTTTATCTGCGATCTTCGAAATTTCATCTTTTCAATTCATATTCCCATTACATCATCAACTGAGACCCACTGGATTGAATCGTAATAGTGTCGGCAATGGCGATGGCGGCCGAAGAATAGGATACAGCTTGTGTTCTTGAAGGTTACAAAGAGTCTACTAAGACAATTACATATGTGTATAAACTACCCCAGACGAAAACGATGTGATTAATGATGCTATTTTCCCTTTTGAAAAAAATACAGCAGACACATTCTCATGTGAAGCGACTGTCTTTTTTCGACGTCACAATAGATATATCATAGGATGTCAAATGAAACTCATAATTGCAAGCACTGGAGTAGGCGTTGGAACAGTAGTGCTATCAACTGGGGGAAACACTACTTTTTGATAAATAAAAAATGTCTGTGTCTTTGTGTTTGTGTCTCTCTTGTTGTTATGGTACTGCACAGAGATACGACTTGTACAGAAGATTTGAGAAGCATGGCACGGTCTTGGGTGATGCCCATGTGTCTGCCTATCGACCTGTCTGTCTATATATATATCTGTGTATATAGATATCTACCACACACACATAGACACCATACCATAAAAAAACTAAAACGTCCACCCAAACTCGACAAGGACAAGCAGAAAAAACTCTCTCGAACAATTTTTCTTTAACAAAAATCAAAATTTATCATTTTATCGAATAAGGAAAGGAAACGCTGTTTGAGTGTGTAACAATATTGGCATACCGTTTAACCAGTTATTGAATCATTACGCATACACACACATATATCTCTCTATCCAGATATACATTCAATCATATCCATATCAACTTCCACTAGAATACACAGAGTTTGGAAAGTAGACACACTGAACCACTATCCAATCCATTAAAGTTTACATATATAACTATATTTACAATTGAGAATATTGAAGAGTTTATGTTACAACAGCGTCTTTTCTACAGAAACTGAAAAAATGACATCTGTGGAAGGAACAAATACTCTCTCTAACCAGTTTATAGCTGGAAGTGATGTACATTTTGATTACGAAAATACCAATATTGATAATTCCGTAAAGGATGACTTGACAACATCAGCAAACAAGAAGAAAAAGAAGAAAAAGAAGAAGAGTAACAATTCTCAAATGAAACATACAAACTCCGACTCAGAGTATCCAACTTCAAGGATAATCACCGGTGGACCACAAAATAGTGTAGTTGTCACACCAATGGATTTGTCCGCCAATAAGAAAAAGAAAAAAGAACACCATTCAAGAGCGGATATTTGGGAAAGCTCTATTGAAGGTCAAAAGGCATTGAAAGAATTTTGGCTAACGCTTCTGAAAGATGAGCAAAGAAGGTTGGTAAGTATCAGTAAGGATAATGTCTTACAGGCAATTAAAGATAATGATAAAGTCAATTGTGATTGTTCACTTTGTGGGAGGAAGAGAAATGCCATTGAAAAAGAACTTGAAGTTATGTATGAATCTTATTATGACACATTTAATGAAACTATGAATCAACAAGATGACAAGATTTCTGATTCTTACTTGAATGATGCTGCTTTTGTTGACTCCCTTTTCAATCCATTAGGTAACAAAAATGATGGGGTAATGTCAATTGCTGAAGATTTATTGAGTAATAATGGTACAAAATTTTTGGATATAATGGAAAAGTTGGCAGAACGGAGAATGGCTCGTGAAGATTTCCAGCATAAGCAAGCTCATTTGCATTATCACCAAGGTCATTCTGAAGAATATGAAGACGAAGACGAAGATAATGATGAACCATGTAGTGAGTGTGGTCATATGGAACATGAATATGATGATGACGAAGAAGAGGAAGATGATGATGATGACGAAGATGATGAGGAGGAGGGGGAGGAAGAAAATGAGGACGAATACGAACTTCTACACCATAGTCAGCATTTCACTCACAGTCATACTGATAATCATGTTCAACAGTTTGAAGATCTGAACAGGTTGAGCATAACTGCAAATGGGAAAATACCCTTGGGCTCTGATTTGGGAAGACTTGATCAGATCGTTGAAAATCTTAGTGAATATGAAGATAGTGCAGAAGAAGAAGAAGAAGAAGAAGAAGATGATGATGATGAAGAAGAAGAAGATGACGAAGATGACGAAGATGAAGAAGATGACGAAGAGGAAGATGATGATGAAGATCATCTTGAAGATGAAAATTATCATGGCAATGATTCAATAGATGAAGAAAGAAGATTTGAAGAAGCACGCAGGATGATCCAACTCTTCACAACAAGAATGTTTCATGATCGATTATTAGAGAGATATAGATTGAAAGTTGCCAATGATAGGTCTAAGAAATTGCTTGAAGAGCTCGAATTAGAAGAAACGAGGAAAAAAGAGAAGGAGGAGAAAAAGCAAAAGCAAAAAGAGAAGGTTAAAGAGAAAAAACGTCTTCAACAACAGGCAAAGGAAGAAGAAAGGTTGAAAAAGGAGCTGGAAAAATTAGAACAAGAGAAAAAATTACAAGAAGAGAAAGAAAGAAGAGCTGAAGAACAACGTAAGAAGGAAGAAGAAAAAAGGAAGAGGAAATTGGAAGAACAAAAGAAAAAGGTTGCAGAGATTGAAAGGCAAAGAAAGGAAAAACTGGAGAAAGAAAGGTTGAAAAAAGAGGATAAACAACGTAAACGAGAAGAAGAGAAGAAGAAGAAAGAGGAAGAGTTAAAGCAAAAGAAAGAAGCAGAAGACCTGGAACTGAAAGAGTTGGAAAGACAACAAGAACTTTTCAAAAAGTTGCAGATTGATGAATTCGAAAAGGAAACTTCAAACTTGCTAGAGCAAGAGAGGGAAGCTTTACAAAAACAACAAGAATTGGAAAATCAACATAATTATGATTCCAAACTATTACTTGAAAGCTTATTCAAGGCTGAAAACACTCCATCACCTTCATTACTCTCTAATGCTCATTTGAATAATAGTCCTCTGCCCCTTTCTGCTGCTCAGTCTATTTCATCGTTCAACAAACAGTTCAATCAAACTCAACACATGATTTCTCCACCAGAGCAAAGACAGGGGTCACAAACCGACTTCAATATGATTCCATCGTTGAGGAGTTTCAGTCCACCACCTTTACCAATGCCTGGAATTTTACCGATATCCAACTTCAACAATTCCATGGCGAGATCAAATCCATACTTTCAAAATCAAGTGATGCCACAAAATCAGCCTATTCAGTCTCTTGACAGACAACAACAGCAACAACAGCAGCCACAACAACCACATCAACAACCACAACCTTCAATGGTGAGTATACCACAACAACAATTGCCAGTTTCTCATGAACCTTGGGGTCAATCGTCTAATGCTGCTACAAATTTAAATGGTTCGAGTAATAATTTATTTGATGGAAATGGGTTACCTATTTCGAATACAAATACTGGACCAGGTTTCCCGCCATTGTTTGAAAAGCCAACTCAATCTGGATTTTCAAACTTGAATACACCATCATTTAACTCATTGAATACTCCTCTTGCCAATGAAAATAATAATATGAATAGTATCCCAAATTTGACATCATTTAACGAAAACAGATGGGGTAAATCAGATTTTTGGTTATCACCTGAACCATCTATAAATGAATCGAAAAATGCTTTCAATCTTCGCAGCAACTCGATTTGGAATGGATCATCGATAAATTCCCCAAATTCATTACAAGCACATTTATCACAACCACAGCAACAGGCACAGCCATCAATGAACCCAATGGTGAATGAACAACGTGCTGCATCAGTACCAAAATTATCAACTGGATGGAACAATTCCGCAACTGATGAGTTGAACCCAACCACTATTGCATTAATTCAACAGGCAACTGTACAATCATATCAGCTGATGTTTTCGCTTGGTTCAAGTTGGGCAACTCGGAACAGTTTATTTTCACAAACGCAAGCCTTATTGGCCAACGTTTTGAATTTAACAATGAGTATGTTTTTGAAAAGTATTAGTGCACCGAATCTTTCTTATTGGTTTGAAATTCATTATGATGATTATGGTGCTGCATCAATGATTCGTGTTGGCAACAAGGAAGCTTCAACTGTGTCATTGAATAATAGTACGTTCCTGCCATTTTCTAATAGTGAAGTCAATATCCAGGCACCACCGCAACAGAGAAAGAGTAGCGGGTTCTTATCACAAGATATGTTTGGAGGAAATATGTCAAATGGTGTTAATCTGCTGGAGGGATTCAATGGTAACCAGGGCAACAACGATTCATTATTCAATTTGTGGAATTCAAACAGTAATAATTTCACACTGTTGTGAAATTGTGTATTAGAGTTTGTATAGGAATCTTAAACGTGATAAGTCTTGATAAAATCGATAATTGTGTGTACATAGGTGTCTCACTCCCGGTTATACGCTTCCTCCAAAAACCTCAGCAGTTTGAGCCAAGAACTTAAAACAAAAACAAAGAAAAAAAAAAGATACACATACAAATTTCTGAAAATCATCCATGAAACTTTGAACAACAACAGTCTTTGAAAATCAAAACGAGAATGGATCAGGGTAAGATCATGTCAGAGTCCATCAAGAGAAAAATAGTAATAGTTGGCGATGGTGCATGTGGTAAGACATCTTTATTGTACGTTTTCACCCTTGGAGAATTCCCCACCGAGTACCATCCAACAGTTTTTGAAAATTATAACACAAAATGTCGAGTTGATGGACGTAGTGTTGAATTGGCATTATGGGATACAGCGGGACAAGAAGAGTACGAAAGATTGAGGCCACTATCATACCTGAATGCCAACGTGATATTAATCGGGTTTGCCATTGATGTTAAGGATTCATTAGATAACGCATCAACAAAATGGATAGATGAAGTGACAAGATATTGTCCGGGTGTGCCCGTTATATTAGTTGGTTTGAAAAAAGATTTAAGAATCAACAATGGTGATTCTAACTATGTCCAATCGGAAAAGGCACTGCAAATCGCAAAGCAAATTGGCGCTAAAGCATACCTTGAATGTTCAGCGCTAAGTGGAGAAGGTGTTGATGATATCTTTGAATGTGCTGCAAGGACAAGTTTGCTATTATCGGACGTGGAAACTACTGGTTGTTGTGTAGTGAGTTGATAGAGCAACGAGAGGAAATGGGAGAGGGATCATCAAGCGTTGAATAAATCTCAATTTATTTCATTGTCATTATTAACATGCCACACACGCGAGGAATGAAATTTGCTTGAAAATTTTCATCTGCAACAAAAAGATCTGGGAAGGAGAGAAAGTGGGAGGGTAGGAATGTGATTGGTCATGCTACCGTTGCTGTACGTTATCCATGATTTTGTTTTTGAATTTGACTAGTTTCAATCCATTTGTCAATTACAATTGTTTTTTTTGTTAGAATCAAACATCAATGTGATTATGCAAAAATAATTCATAATCTGCTCTCAGTTATAATTCATACAAAGGGTGTTGCTGCTAGTTGTGTTTTTTTTTCATACAATGCATAACGGTTGATCTGCTTCCAGCAGATCATTCAAAAGTTCAGTACAGGTATTGAAAAATCAAAAAAAAAAATCCTATTAATTTGGTTCTGTCAGTTATCAATTCAAACAAAGTAAACAGAAAAGTGATGAGAGTGTTAATATTGGCTGTTTTACTGTCTGTTGTTACAGCAGGTTTAAATGAATTTCATAATTCTTCTACTGAACTTGAGTTTTATACCGTTCATTTTGAGGCAAAGTTTGATAATTCTACTGATTTGAATAAAGATGAGAGTAGAAAATATCAAGTTGTTCAAGTTGAAACTGAATCAGATGCGATAATGTATCCTGATGCAATTACTTACGTAAATTCAACAAAATCCGTCATTTCTCCATGGTTAAACATTTCGTCAGCTGAAGGTGAAGTCAAAGGTTTGGCAAGGGGTGGATTGAAAAAATATGAGGTGCAAATTAGAAATGAAGGTTTTCTTAAAGCGCCAAGAGTGCCAATCTCGCCATGTCATGATAGTATTGATGGCTTTGGTGGTTCAACCGGTTATTCTGGATCATTAGGGTTCTCCAATTCAGTTTCTCTTGGTGTTGATCTTGGTACACTTATCATCAACCTGATTGATATAAGTCTTAGTGTTGGCGTTACAAACTCAATTTCCGCTTCCGAAAGTATTTCATGTACAGTTAAAGCTGGTGAAGCTGTTCAAGTATTTGTTGAACCGTGGGTTGTCAATACTGATTATAGGCATAGAACTTATTACTCACTGCTTGATTTGAAGAAAATCAGAGTTAGTGAATGGAGCCCATATTCAAATAACGACTTCCTGATTAGTGTTACCCCTGCTCCATTTTGTAATACTGGTCTGCTGACAAGTTGTAAGACAACTCCACAAAATAATGTATTTTTGGAAAATGGTGCTTACATTTAAATCCTTTCTTTAACAAATTTTATAAATCTTTTTACCACAATGTTTTTAGCGTTCTATGTATTGACATATATGTAGTCAACTAATCTCACATCAACGAATTGTAAACCCAATCAAATTCATAGGTCGACTATCTTCTAAATGATGATCTCTGTATACTTGTAATTATAAAGGTTAAAGGGTGTCAAAAAAAAGTGTTCTCTTTTTTTGTTTACATTTTCAAATACAGATCAAAAGGGTTTATCAGTTGACGATGACCGCTTCAGTTGTTCCCTCGGAATCAGGTCCTGGAATATGGAAGAAGCTATGGAACGACTTGAGGACCTTCTCTAATGAGTCGAAGAAACTGAACAAAACCTTGTTAATCCTCGCCAATTCTGCTCAATTACATACCCAAATTATCACTAGGCTACAAAGCATCGATACTACAAAGACTTCCACAACATTATTCACAGCATCAAAGAATGTTCGAGAGAACGAGCAAATAGCTGAAGGTATAGGATTGGACTATACATACTTGGAATTTGTCTCAGAATCGGAATTTACCACGAATGTCACAGTGGATATTTACACATTTACTTATAATGATATTGCAAATCACGATTTGATGAAACAATTCTTGACAAGGTTTAATAAAAAAGAAGAACTTACCGTTTTAAACATATTGGATTTGGAAAATTATACAACAGACAATACCGCCAAATTTTCACTGGAGAAGGTATTTGAAAATAATTCTTGCATATGTCAAATCCTCAACCAAATTTTTACAAATGATTCAAACAATAGATCAGTTGTGGATGAGTTCAAAAAAAATGCAGCGACATTCAGTGAAGTAATCACTACAGCAGTGGATATGGAGCCGTCTGAACTTGGTAAAGGAGAGTGCGATTATCCAATAGGAGTTGACTACGTGCTCTTTGTAGTGGGATCCGAGGCATTGAGTTCACTGGCGTTGACAACATTGACCCAGGCAGAAATTGACAAGTTGCAGCAATTACTTAGATTTCTGGTTTTGAAAACTGGTGGTTCATTATATTTTTTCCCCAATTTAATCGATGAAGATGCGAATGTTAAGAGTTCCATAAAAAGTTTCAAAAGATATCTCTTGGATAAGACATCCAAATTGGTACCTCAAGTTGATGACTACTTGACGCTTATAATTCCCCGTGGATGGGATAGTTGGGGTAAAATACGTGTCTTGAATGAAGCTTTTGATTTTAATCATTGGAATGACGTATGGTTGAAACTCATGTCAAAGCAGTTCCAGACTGTAGAAAAGGAGAATGTTTCATTCAATGATTCTACAGCGACTGAAGACTATCACCAACAGTATCAGAAATTTTTGAAAGCACATTATAAAACTCAACTTGAATCTGAAATAGCCGTTTCATCAACATCTCCCATCAAGACCGCATCCCCGACAAAGGAGTTTGCTAATACCACAATCTTGTTAGATGAACCTGATATCAGTTCTACCAGTTTTCAAGAAACGCATAGCGTTTTACATGATTTTCGACAACAATTTCTTGATAACGATCTTGATTTACTTTCAAATTTACAAAGTACCCCTGGTGTGTCACGCTTTCAAGATTCAGTACCTATGGGGTCCAATGCGGCTAAGTTCAAAGACTTTTTCAACGATTTATTGAGTAAAGAAAATAGTAGCCCTGCTGCTAATGGAGATGAAGTATGAAGTAAGATAAATAGTAGTGGATGTAAAACAAAGCAGTTGAAAAAAAAAACACCAAAACAAATGCAAATAATTAAATTGAGCAAAAGTACATCACATCAACAGAGTAAACAACCAAGGCCTTAATTTAAGTAGGGAAGTTGAGCCCGTATCACTGCTTATATACTGGTTAGAATTTAATACCATCTTCACAAAACGAAATACATAGAACTTCGTGAAATTAACTAAATCAGATTTAGGAGCATGTCTCAAGAGGTTACAGATGACGAACCCACCGTTAAAGTGTCACAATTTAATATAGCTCCTTTGGATATGTTAAAGTTAAAGATAGCAGATCTGATAAATGAGGGCGCGGAAACAAGTGTTTCTATAGGCGAATTGCAACCTTTAGAAAAAGTTGATTCACATAGTGTTAAAAGGGTGAGAAAACCGAAAAGAAGAAGATCTTCAGTGCCTCAAGTGGTTGGGGATAGAAAGAGGAAGCTTCTCAAGCCTGCAGAGTTTCACGTCCAAAACAGTAGGAAAATAGGATTATCAAATTTAAGAGATTTGTTACTTTGGTTATTGACTGATACAGTGGTCATTCCTAGATGGATTGATGTTGGAAATAGAAGTCTGGTGGATAAGGTCTTGTTTGTATTTATTCCAGGTGTGACACCGAAGGATTTTGGATATGACAATTTTATTGGAGAAATAGGACCAATGGAAATAAAGGAAAATGCTGCCCTCCCATTTTTCCAAAAGCATTTTGAGAAACTCATACCTGTACAATCTCCTGGTTCTAAAGAATCTCTATACAGTTCATATTCAGCTCTCACAAGTGTACAATTGACCAAGAAGGAAAAATTCAAACTTCAAAATGATGATAAAAAGAATAAAATTTATTTGCCGGATCTTATTTTGTCCTTTGATCAACTCATTGAAAATGGGTATCCAATTCATTCTCAATATCAAACTGATGACAATGAAAAATTCCCATTAGAAGAAGGCTGGGTTGAAACAAAAAAATTTGAGCACGAGGGATCCAAGACTTTTGCCTTGGATTGTGAAATGTGCATTTCTGCAAATGGGAAAGAGTTGACGAGGATATCAATTGTCGATTTCAATAACAAAGTAATAATGGACGAACTCGTCAAACCGACTGAGGAAATAACAGACTATGTAACTAGATACTCTGGCATCACAGAGGAAAAGCTTAAAGATATCACCACAACATTAGAAGAGATTCAACAGCGATTTATTTCAATTATTTCATCTGATGATATTTTGATCGGTCATTCTTTGGAAAGCGATTTAAATGTTTTGAAAATTCGTCATCCGTTGATAATAGATACTGCTCTATGTTTTGACCATCCAAGAGGACCGCCTGCGAAGGCATCATTGAAATATTTGGCAAAAACATACCTACATAAGGACATACAAGCTGGTAATAATGGGCATAGTTCTGTTGAAGATAGTGAAGCATGTATGGAATTGGCAAAATTAAAAGTTATAAATGGTCGTAACTTTGGTCAAAATTTAAGTGACAAATCTATTTTCAAAACCATTTTTGAGACTGGACCAACTAATAAAACGTCAAAGTCTAGTATTGTGATAAGTTATGCAAGCGCACGTATGCAAGATTCAATTGAGAATAAATGTGAGAGAAAAATACAGTGCTTTGCTGATGATGATATTGTTGAAGCCGCTTGTGAACATGTAGGTTCTTTTAACCTTGTTGTTGCTGTCTTAAAAGAATTGGAGTTTGCCAAGGGATTTTCTCCTAAACCAGAACAAGTGCTGAAGGCTGATATCACAGTAGAGCAAGCATACAAAAATTTAGACTCACGTCTTGAGAAACTTTTTAAGGCAGTCCCAAGTGGTACTGCTGTAATTTTGTGTTCAGGAAACGGAGACCCTTCAAGGATGATGGAATTACAAAGACAAAGAAAACTGTTTCAAATGGAATATAATGCAAATCCAGGAGCAAAATTTGAAAACGAATGGACTGAAAAAAATGTTGAGGAACTCAGAGATGCCACTATAAAAGCAAGAGATGCTGTTGCATTTTTATGTGTGAAAACCTCTGAAGAAGAACCAAAGTCTCTCCCACTACAAGATTCTTCCGATTCAAACGACACTGAAAATGCTATAGATGATGAAAGTGCAGTAAGTGATGGTGAGGCTATAGTTGATTAGTTGTTTTTATAAAATGAAGTATAATCAATAGAAGCAAACAAACATGACAAATTGTCATAATACATAAACAAAAATAAATTACAAATTAGTACATCTACTCCATCTTAACATCACCCTCTAGATCCTTTGTGGACTCTTCGACTTTTGGTTGCAGCTCAGTATTTGGAGCCTCAGTTCCACTTTTTTCTTCTTCATCTTTAATCTCCTCTTTTGAATCTGACATGTTCGACATAGTCTTAGCTGCACTGTTTGAAAATTCAATCATATCAGCACCTCCTACGGCACCCCTTATATCAGCTTCAGAAAGTGATTCTTTCTTTTCTGCACTCGTAATTTCTTTGACACCTTCTCCTTTCTGTGAATCATAGAAACACTGTGATAAATCCAAATATTCCTTTTCTTCAGCGTCAACGTCAATCTTGACTTCTTCAATTTCATCGGTGAGCACCCAAGCGTGGACCTCAAATTCATATGATGGTGCTGGAGGTGTTGAATTCGCTGTTGATGTCTCACCAGAACTAATTCCACTGGGCAATGGGAAAGCGCTACCAAGATTATTGGTGTTTTGCTTCTTAGGTGGTTTGATCCAGCTCTTGACCCAATGTTTACCCACAGAGGCCCCAGAGAGGTTTGACATAGAAGCCGCGCTTCTTACTAATGACTGTCCGTATAATGTGTGCCTACCAGTCATGATTAAAAAATAGTATGTTAAATCTATAACTGAGTTGTGTATCTTTCTGAGTTTTGTTTTGTCAAAAACATAAAAAAATAAAATAAAAAAAAACAACAGACTATCGAAAACTAAAACTAAAAGCATAAATAAATCAAAATCGCTTCATTTTGTATTCGCTCTTCTCACCAGTATAGTAGAATCGTAAGATAACTACAGAGCGGTCACCTACTTTTAGCGTATTACAATGCCTCCCACAGTGCATAAAAAGAATAAGCTGAAAAATGGTAAGCAAGATGATCTGATGGATGAAGATGCCTTGTTTGAAAGTGCCATGGCCGGTTCCATTGATTTTGAAGATGTTTTCAAAGATGGAGAGACTTTGCATGCACCTGATGCGTTGGATTTTGAAGATGAAGATGAATTAGCTGAAGATGAGCTACCAGAAGAAGAGGAGCGTGAGTCTTCAGTAAATGAAAAGCCAGAAGATGACGATGATGACGATTTCATGAATGAATTAGAACAAGAGGGATTAGCAGTAGAGATTGAAGAAGATGAGTTTGGTCATAAGGACGACTTATTTGATCAACAGATGGCATCTGAAAACAAGATTGATCAAATTGGTGAGAGTGACTTGGACGAGTTATCCGAAGAATCTGACTCTGAAGTTAGATCCCTGGAACAAGAAAAAATGGAAGCTCTGCGTGCTATAGCAGAGAAGAAAGCTAGGGAAGATAGGTTACTTCATAAATATTATCCTGATTTCAAAGAGGGTGTGGTGATGAAGATGATTCCAAATTTTTCTTCATTAGATTATGGTGATTATCAATGGTATAAGCCACCAGTGCCAGAAAATCCATTGATACCTACAAACTTGGAATTTGAGGTTGATGTTGATGAGAGAAAATTTTTTTCGAGACCGCTGAATAGGGGTTCACTTTGGAAACTGCAGCAACAATCTAGCAATAAAATAATATCCAAGACTAGTCAACGAGTGATACCGATAACGGACGACGACTTGAAAACGTTGATACCGCCACTGCCAGCTGTTAAATTTGACAAGCCAAAAATTCAGGATTTCGATGGTGATTTGGTGCTAGCAACATGTGATTGGGACGATGAAGCTATTATGGGCGTTGGAAGTAGCAGCGAAGAAGATGAAGCATCTAAGCCGGATAGTAAGTTACCGCCAAGTAAGAGGTTCAAAATAGATCCATTCGGTGTAGATGACTGGATAGATGATGAAGATATATTTGAAGGTCAAGTCAATTTACAATCGTTGAATTTGAGATTGGATGCAAACGATCCGCATATCTTATTCTTCAACAATCCAACTAAAGATGATAAGAGATCCAAATCTGTTATACCTACCTCTAATGCTCTGTTGGAGGCAAAGTTTGATATCTCAAACGATAAAGAGTATGATGTATTAAGGGCAAATTATCATTCCAAAGTTCGTTCCACCATTGGTAACTTATCGATCGAACATTCATTACCTGCAACAAGATTACAGTACCCATATTATAGGATCAAATTGGAACCTAAGCAGGCAAGAATGTTGCATAGACCACAATTGTATGTAAGGCCTGGATCAATCTGGACATTCACCAGAGTTAAGAAAAGAAAGAGTAAAAAGGACAAGGGTAAGACAGTACAAGAAATTTTCAGTAAGTCTGTGGATCTAACCTTGGGTGATAGTGCTAATTATTTCATGGTTGAATATACGGAAGAATATCCATTAGCATTGTCAAATTTTGGAATGGCGTCAAAATTGATAAATTACTATAGGAAAAGAAATGATGAAGATACCACTAGACCTCGATTGGTAGTTGGTGAGACTCATGTGTTGGGGGTTCAGGACAAATCACCATTTTGGAATTTTGGGTTTGTTGAACCTGGTAATGTGGTTCCTACTTTGTACAATAGAATGGTTCGTGCTCCGGTTTTCAAACAGGAACCTAAAGATACAGATTTTTTGTTGATAAGAAGTACCGGAGCTTCTAGTAATCTCCAAAGATTTTATTTGAGGCAAATCTCCCATGTATTTACTGCAGGTCAGCAATTCCCAGCAGTTGAAATACCTGGACCTCATTCTCGTAAGGTTACTTCCACTTCCAAGAATAGATTGAAAATGATTGTCTATAGGTGCTTGAACAAGAATGAGAATCAAAGGCTTGCAGTCCGTGATATCTCAACTCATTTCCCCGATCAAAATGATATGCAAAATAGACAACGTTTGAAAGAATTTATGGAATATCAAAGAGTTGGAGTTGATCATGGATTTTGGAAAATTAAAAAGGGGGATATCTTGCCAAATTTTGAGCAAATTCGAAATATGATTACACCTGAAGACATTTCAATGTTGGAATCTATGGCCACAGGAGATCAGTATTTGAATGATATCACGTATTATTATGGAGATGAAGAAGAGCAGGAAAAGCAAAGGCAAAGAAATAGAGAAAAATCAAATTACAATAATAAGAATATTGGTGAAGAGAGTATAGAAGAACAATTGGCTCCTTGGAATATAACAAGAAATTTTCTCAATGCTGTGCAAGGAAAAGCTATGTTGCAAATTCATGGTGATGGGGACCCTACTGGTCGAGGTGAGGCGTTTTCATTTTTGAGGACATCGATGAAAGGTGGTTTTAAAAGTTCGAACGATGATGATATGACACAAACACCAGACAATCCAGGTACTCCATCTCAAGGTAAAGGTGAAAAGAAAAGAGGAAGAAAGAAGGATGAAGATAAGGCAAAGATGGGACCTAGTCATAAATATAACGTTGCACTTCAACAAAAATTGTACGATGATGAGATTGCCAAAGTTTGGTATACTCAGCAAAAAGTGTTGACAGATGATGGTACTCCAAATGATAGAAGTGATCGAATCCAAGAATTGGATTCATCTGAATTGGCAGATGATATTCGTGAAGGTTCCAAAATCAATATCAAGAATCCTGAATCACCTGCATTGAAAACCCCTAGAAAATTTTTAAAGATAACGAGAATGGTGAGAGATTCTAATGGGATATTACAAAGAAAGACAGAAATTATCAAGGATAGTGCCGTGATCAAGGCATATGTTGAACGTAAAATTAGATTACAAGTCACATCAATTAACAACATACTGGATTCTGATGTGTTGGGACCAACAACAGATCCTGAACAAAATGAAAGAATGAAAAAGGCCTTGTTGGAGGAAATTGAAAGATTAGAGAAATCTAAAGAAAGGAGAAAGAAAAAAGGACCACACAGGAAGAGGAAAGGAACAGATGAAGATTTAGTTGAAGATCCAACAACGCCAAAGGTTAAAAGTACTAACAGAAGATGTAAAAAATGTGGATCCACCGGACATATCAGTACGAATAAAAAACTATGTCCACTGTATGGTAAAGACGGTTCGAGTGAAGTTCAAACTCCCGTAAGTGAAGTCAACACTGCTGGAGATGTTCAAGTGTAAATTAAATAAAAAAAAACAAAAATAAATATTCAAAAATGTGAAAAAAGATAATTATTGTAGAAAGAAACAGAGAAGAATAATAATAATAGACGTATATAAATTCAAATTGATGATAAATAGATAATGGAACAGGAGGAAGATGTGGAAGAATACAAAGCATTAACATCTTGTTTGTAAGTTGACTCTTCGATATATGAGATTATCGATTGACTAACGATTGAAAGATCAGATCATCTTTTTACGAGTATGGAAATTGGGCGAGACAAACACTATTAAAACCTAAAAAAAATGACAAATGGAACTCGTTATCTATTAAAGATCGAGATTTGATACCATGGTATTCCAAATATTTACAAGATTTGGACGATCGCATCAAATTGAACGAAGTCTTCTTACAAAAAATGGCATTGGAGATAGCAATGGAATGGGGAGTAACACTGGATACTAATCAATGGTTTCGTTGTAATTATCATGATTTGGATAAAGTTAGATCGACATTGAAACAATTAGTTAGAGAATGGTCTTCAGAAGGAATTGTTGAAAGAGATGCTTGTTTTAAAAAGATATTAAACGAATGTGAAACCATATTTGCGAATGACGATGAGGATGATGATGTAGATAAATCTGATATCGATGTATTGGTCACTGGGTGTGGATTAGGAAGGTTGGTGTTAGAATTCGTTGATTTGGGATATTCATGTCAAGGGAATGAATTTTCTTATCATATGTTGTTGATGTCAAGTTATATCTTGAACCATGTACAAAAAGCTAATGATATAGAGATTGCCCCTTTTATACACAAGATGTCACATCAAATCAATCGTGAAAATCTGATGAGAGTGGTTAAGATACCTGATTTCAACCCATTAGATATTTTCATCAAGCCCGATGACAATACTACCTCCACAAAGGTGAAAAAATCAAAAGGAGAGTTGATGTCCATGTGTGCTGGTTCATTCACGGATTTATATGGACCTCTTGATTTAATGAATTCAGAGACATATACAAACGATGCAAAACTGAGAGATTTTAGAAATTATAACAAACTGAAATTCGATATCGTTGTGACATGTTTCTTCTTAGACACTGCAAGTAATATCATTGATTATTTCAAAACTATACTGCATTGCTTGAAAGACACTGGGATTTGGATCAATTTTGGACCTTTGTTATGGCATTTCGAAGATGATGATGGTGGTGTAATGGATTCACAAAATGGGAATAATGTACCATTAAAAGGTTTAGAAATGACAAGAGAAGATTTACATGATTTATGTGAGAATATGGGGTTTGAGTTCATCAAGTATGAGAATGATATTGATACTTCATACGGTGGTGATGTCCATAATTTAGGTCAATTCAATTACAAATGTGAATATTGGGTTTGCCGGAAGAAGAACAGTTCAACAATTGGGGCGGTGTGAAAGCAGCAAAAAAAAATTGATTAAAAATTTATAAAGAACGAGTCATATATAATATGCTGTTAATATTGAGGATATATAATTACTTATATATACATATCTAGATACAGGTAGATACCAAAACTATTACGATAATCAGATCGAATCAATCAATCAATCATTGATAATAGCCGGATTGATTGCGAGATAAAACTTGTTATTATTATCAATTAATTGCATTGCTATATTATAGAGGGTGGTTTATCACAAAAAAACACAATATTTAATAGAATGTCATCAAATAACAGTAATAATACAAAGTCGAATGCCACTGCAGTCAAGTTGGTGTTATTGGGAGAAGCAGCAGTTGGTAAATCTTCCTTGGTGTTACGTTTTGTCAGTAACGATTTTCAAGAGAACAAAGGTAAGTGTGTGTTTTTTTTATATATTTAACAATATTTCTTGGTTACTAACAAACTTTTTCCACTTTACTATCAGAACCAACTATTGGAGCAGCTTTTTTAACTCAAAGATGTACTATTGGGAACAAAACTATAAAATTTGAAATTTGGGATACAGCTGGACAAGAGAGATTTGCCTCATTAGCTCCAATGTATTATAGAAACGCTCAAGCTGCATTAGTTGTTTATGATGTTACCAAGCCAGCTTCATTTATCAAGGCTAGGCATTGGGTAAAAGAATTACACGAGCAACTGAGCAAGGATATAATTATTGCCTTGTGTGGTAATAAATACGATTTGGTATCATCAGCAACGAGAACAAGAACAGGGTCAAGCGGAGAAGAAGAAGATGAGCAAAATCAACAAGATGAGGAAGAATCTGCAAGGAAAATAAGTGTTGAAGAAGGTGCGGCATTGGCTGAAGAAGAAGGGTTATTATTTTTTGAAACTAGTGCCAAGACGTCATATAACGTGAATGAGGTATTTATGGCTATCGGTAATAAAATACCTGTTGGAGGCAGGCCAGGAGAAAGGACCCTGTCTTCGGATCCAAATGCTGCCAATGGTAATAGTGAACGGGTCGATTTGACGGCGAGAAACGATTCTATCAGCGGTGGTGCTAACAATTGTGCATGTTGAGTAATTGTCTGTGGTTTTTGCTCATGTGTGATTTGATTTTTGATTTTTGTAATGTGAATTTTTGTTTTTTTGTCTCTGGAGTGTATATTTTTTAGTCCTAGTAAGTTTTTCATATTTGAAATCGTTCTATTGTTTTATTTCTTCTTCTTGTGTTGTTGTTGTGTGACAAAGTTCTTTTCTTTTTGTATTGATCCTGTTTAGATGGTCCGCAGCGCGACTTGAGGTGACTAGAGCCGTTGCTCGATTCGATAGCGTTGGCACTTTTTTTCGCTTTAGCTTGATGAGTAGTAGTAATCTAAAGAGTAGAGTACCGCGATATATCCGTGTTCAAGGTGGTCTCTATGGGAGTGGGTGTGATGGGAATAGAATAGCGGAGCAAGTGCCATCAGAGTCCAAGTGAAGAGTCAAGTCAAGTGGAAAATAAGTGTACAGATGGGTGATGCACCACAAGACGAGCGGAAAAAGAGATAAAAATAGAACACAGCTCCAAGGGGCACAAGGGAAAGAAAGAAAAGGTTAAACTCTAAACGCACCTTTCGTGCCCCCCTTTGTCTTGTTGAAAGGTTATGTAAACCATCTATTATTCACTATACATATATATAGTTCTATATATGGATATATCTATGAGTCATATATATATATATATAAGATCGGCCGCTTCTGTTTTTTCGCAATTTATCAATTGAGGATATTTGATATTTGTGATAGTTTCCCATTGAATAATCATCACTAGTCAGTCGGTCTGTCTGTACTTGGAAAAACTTATGCAAAGATCTATCAAATTTAAGTATCCAGTCGTTATTTATTTATATTCGTATGATTGAATTTTTGCAATCGTTGAGACTAAGTTGATAACAAGATAGTGCTATATAAAAAAACCACTTCGGACCAACTCTTACTTACAAGTGACACAAGTGTAGATATAGAGAGAAACCATTATAATAACAATAATAAGCCGCTATTCAGAATTTTCCAAATAACAAAGGTATTGTAATATCAATCAATATCAACAATAACAAAGCTTTATTCACTTGCAAAAGATTTACAATTAATTTCTATGGTGCTGATAAATATTATGTTTCCACACAAGCTGTCAGGGCATCAATCATCGACGTCACTACCATCATCATTTGATATTCTTAAAAATCAAGATAAAAGACCGGATAAATATAAATGCAGCGGTTGTAATTTGAAATTCACAAGGAATTCATCTTTGAAAAGACATATCAAATCCAAGCATTTATTATTGAAATATAAATGTGACATTTGTCCACATTATTATAACAAGAGGAAAGATTATTTACAAAGGCATATGTTCATTAAACATGGTATGTCAAAGGAGGAATTCATTTGTAAAAATTATCAACAAGATTATGTCTATGAGGAAAGTCGTCACCGCAATCAGGGGGATAATGATGATAATAGAGAATCTGTTAGTTCAGCGGGTTCATCAACTACAACTTATCATGAGTCTTTATTAGATGATAACAATCTCAACAATTTGGAAACTTCTGAAACTTCTATATTTGGTCATCAGCTTCATCAACAACAACAACAACAACAACATCAATATCAACAAAAGCTTTCTTATCCATCAGCATACCCTCCTCAATACCAATTACCACAACAACAACAACAACAACAACAATCACAACAAAATCAAATAATGTTTGACTATTTCCCCACAACAACTTCACAACATCCACAATCATATCATAATTTAACTCAAGGGATGAACAGTATCTCATTAACACCAAACTTCATCAGAGAATCGCAACAGTTACAAGAACAGCAGCAAGAGCAAGATCAACAACAGGCTAATTATGAACCAGTTTTATCTAGTTCGTTGATAAATAGAGGTTTATACGATCAGTATAAAGGTTTCAGTGATCCAATGCCATATAATTTCCCAGTTTTGCCTATCCAACATCATCAACACCAACATCATCAACAACGCCAACAACACCAACAGCAGCAGCAACAACAAGAGCAAATTCAAGGGGAGGATGAATCTACGAATAATCTTTCATATATAAAGATTGAGAGAAGAGGTAACTCTTAAGTTTAGTGTATCAATATCAATTGATAATGTAAAATAATATGAATGCAAAACGAGAGAAAGAGGGGACAGGACAGAGGTGTGTGGAGACAATGATGATAATGATGATGATGACATATAGAGAGTACTAAACAAAAGTTGAACGGCATCAAAAAAGTGAAAAATGTGAAGAAGGAAAAAAAAAACATTCGTAGCGAAAAAAAGTGAACTAAAAGTGAAACTGAACTAAAAATATCCATTGGGTGAAGTTTGTCTTAATTCTTTTTGCCTACATGGTGGTATTATTATTATTATTAAATTAATAATAAATAATAATTAAAGATGAATTATAGAATAATATTAAATAATAAACAATGTTTTTATTAATGATACCAAAAGGGAACTTCACCTAGAGGGCAATTATGTGTACATATATGTACAGTTACTAGTTTAAAAAATGACTCTTTTAAATTCTTACCAAGACTTGGTGAAAACAGCAAAAACATCAAATTGTTTCAAATAAATAAAAAGCCGCTTTGCATGGATTGTTAAAGTGGTGGTGATTGTATAATTTATCGTGTCATATCATACCATATCAACAACGTGAATACATGAAGGAAGTGGTATACACCTTGGCAACCCCGCCATACCAAGTGTGTATCTATATATAGTTATCTTTATTATTCTTTACACATGAGAAGAAAAAAAGGGCAAATCCTGGAACTGTTCTATCCGTAGTAGTAGTAGTAGTAGTAGTAGTAGTAGAGGTGAGGTGGGCATTGAGTGGGTGGTGGTTTCATCTTTTCGAGGATCTTTTATTATTAATAATAATAAGCTATATGGAATCTGTCTCAGATGTATAGAAGAACCGTATGATTTTCAGATCGGGGAACTTCTGACTCCAATTCTATATTTACTCGCGTCTCAGACCATGAGACAACGGGGAAAGGCTGTATGTGTACGTGTACGTGTACGTGTATGTATTATATGTCGATTATTGCCAATATCGCGCGGATGAGCAGTAGCACTAATGTTAAATGTTAAATGACATCACAATAAGGCCTGAGATTTAAACTTCTCAGCGCCGTGAGACATCTTTAAATCTGTGATTTATCCTGCTAACAAGCATTAAGGTTACTTCTTGCCCTGATTGCAGTATGGGTTAATCAGTACTGTACAGCTGGTAAAGAGTCTTCAGCATCGAAAGAGACGCTTATCCAGTTCTGAACAATTGAAAATCTTCTTGCTCGATTGATTGATTGACGATCCATCCACCACCACTGATGGAAGTTGTGCCCTTATTGAACACTAAACTCCGGCAACGAACTGAACTTGAACTGAGCAAATAAACAAACAAACGAACTAGTCCGCTACATATATCTCTGGGTCATAAAGGCACCAACTAAATCAAACACTACCTGATATCTACGCTTACGCTTACACCTAAATCTATACACCAGTAATGACATGATTTACCAGGTGTCGCTATAAAGTTAAAGATTCCCACGCAATTTGAATTTGGATATATAGCAAATGATGGATTTGATTAAGTGATTGATTGACTATATATACATGCACTCTGGGTAAAATGTATATCAATATATGTAATTATGCAAGATGGGGAATAACAGTATAGGATCAGTTGATTGATACAAGCACAAGTGTATGACCATTCAGTGCAAAATACAACCTTGTCACATTTCAGTACTCAACCCTCTTAGAGGAAACCGAGCGCTTATATCGATTCAGTCTTGGTTGTTCTCATGGAGATAAGTTGCGTATTGAGGCACAGATCCTTTACAATGCATGCATCTTTTCTCTGTCTCTCTCTCTCTCCCGCCTACTCGCTCGCTCGCTGTGGTTTGCGTTGGTGCCGAGTCAAAAACAAAAACACACACAGTACAGACACAACTGAGATGGAAAAAGAAAAGGGCGTTGGAAAAGAAACAAGGAATGGATGGATGAATAGCAGTGTATATATAAAGATATATACAACAGACAACAACAGGCACATATAGAGCATCTACATACATACATACATATATCGTAAGACAAACAAAACAGAACCGTTGGATTGCATTCATTGAGGAAACGCTATTGATGAATCCGGGTTCTTCTTACACCAATGCCATGTTACTATTTATAGCACCATTTCATTGACAAACAAGCCAACCCCCGTTCGTTCTTTACTTCGTTCTTTAGTTCTTTAGTTCGTTCGATCGTGTTGGTTTTCGAATTAGGAAGAAAAAAATAAATAAAATTTCTCTTTATGTGAATATTTATGTAATCCTTGTCAATGTATGTATGGTGTGTATATCTACACAAGTTATCATAATTTTGGCTTAGGTTCAACGTTACCACCCTTTTCATTAGTTGCATTAAAATTCATCTCTAATTTACCATTATCATTTGGTTCACCATCCAGTCCAAAGAATACTACAGTGACAGTTAAATCATCCCTATATCTTCTTGATAATGGTGATGGTATACTTGCCAACATTTCACAATGTTCTTTTGATCCACCATTAGAAAGCGCATTTCTTATCAAATGTGTTGAAACATTGGAATCTTCCAACAAATATGAAACTTCTTGAGTATTCGTCTTTCTTGAAAATTGCTTAGAATATTCCTTTGGTGTATCGGTGACGTCAATTACTTTTGGTAATTTGCTTTGACTGGAATTGTTTGCAAAATTGAAATATTTGAAAAATGAATTCAGATTATATGAATTTGATGATACCAAATTTTCATTCTCCATCCATCTCACCACTAATCCAACAATTTCTTCATTTGTTAACATTTCATATAATCCATCTGATGCCAACACCAAAAATTGATTTTTAGATGGATCAATTTTAGTAGTGGTAATAACTGGATCAGCAGTAACGTATGGTGGACTAAGCAAATTTGGTGGGGTACGTCTTCCGAAAAATTGACTATAAATCTTATCTTGTATTTTTTGACTCCATTTATATCTTGCATCACCAAATGATCTTGATGGTTCTAATGAACCCAAGACACGTCCTCTTTTGATCACATCCGGTTCATTTGGATGTTCACGAATCATACGAGCAACTTCTGAAGGGTTCGAACCGGTTTGATCAATACTCAATTGCTCTACAGTCCATTCATTATCAGAATTTAATGATCCTAATAATGCCCTCGAATCACCAGTGACTGCAATTTTCAACACTTGGGAACTGGTATCATAAAATGATAATAAAGCACATGATCCGCTCAACAGTGGCATCAATAATTCTGATACTTGCGCCTTGTTAACACTTGATGTTGATAACAATCTGTCAATTGATTTATTAACAATTTCATCATCAAGTTTCAAAAAACCTGACCTTATAGCTTGATCAATACTATTAGAATCAGGTGAAATTCTCAATTTACTCTCCTCATCTAATTTATAAACTTGAGTCAATTCGCCAATAACTTGTCCAATTAATTCATTTTTCAATTTAGCACTAGTATTATAACCGGCATGGCCATCATATACTCCAAAAAATAACCAGTCACTATTAACCAGCTCCTTCTCCAGTGATTGCATTGGAACTTGAATGATCTGTTCACTTCTGGAATCTTCAATTGGGCTGTTACTAGGTAATTGAGCAACATCATAACGTAAAATTCCTTTATTTCTATTCACCATATAACTTTCTTCAACGAGTAATGAGGTGAAAAATACAGCAGCAAGCACATTTTTAGTCAGACTTTTCATCCTTGTCTTTTCGTTTGCTGCACGGTTTCGATTATTGTTTTTGTTACTATTTCTATTACTATCGTCTCCAGAAGAAGTTGAGTAATTGCGAATAGATGTATTTCTGACTGAATTGACCTGAGAAGCTTTCGAAGTCGAATTGTTGATTTTAGTATTACCGGATGGATGTCCCGTCGATGTACTAATTGATCTCTTGGCAACTGTTGAAGTCGGACTCTTTGTTGTTGTTGTTGTTGTTGCCCCTGCTGCTGTTAATAGATTGTGATTGTTACTCAATTGAAGTCTTAAACGGATCAAATTTCTGATGAGACTTTTATTCAAGTAGATGTTACGCGTCTTAATCACAGCTGATTCCATTGTTAGTGAATATATTATATCTGTGCTTGATACGTATCTTATATTATCATATGAAACGAGCAATGACAGTTAAAATTAACAAACAAGTTGTCAGGTGTGTTTTTTTGTGTATTTTTTGCAAAACTCTTTTTTGTGCACTTTTGTTACTATCAAGTTTCAGTTATAAGGTATTTATATAGCATTATATGCTATTATATAGTTAGAATGTGGCAAGGTTATATAACGATCTAAGCGAGTCAACCTTAAGGACATGATAATCCCAAGGGTATATCCAATGACAACAAATGCTCACCACATATATATCTCTAAATGACTACTTATCCCCTCCAGAGACGAAAAAGGCGTAAAGCGGGCGTTCTACACTTACTTCTTTGGCGTGTATTTAATACCCCTGTGCACTACTTCCAGCTCCTGTCTTTTGCTGAAGAAAAAAAAAAATTTTTTTGTTTTTGGAATTTTTTGGATTTTTTTCTCTTGTGAATTATTATTTTGAGAGAAGAGTCTGTAGACCTTTGAGCATACATAGATATATATAGAGACACATACATACCCGCCAAACAATGCCGCCAAAGAAGAACCAGAAACAGGACGTCAGTCAGAAGAATAAGGCCAAGAAGGCTCTGAAAAGTGCCGAAGACAAAACCTTTGGTTTGAAAAATAAGAACAAATCTAAGAAAGTTCAACAGTTTGTACAGCAAGTTCAAGGTCAATTGAGTGAAGCTCAAATGCAAAAGGAAGCTGCTGCTGCCAAGAGAGCTCTCGCAGAGAAGAAGGCTGCAGATGCTGCTAAACTGGAGGCTGCTAAGTTGTTTGCTCCAGTGTTGGTACAAAAAGTTCCATTTGGTGTTGATCCTAAATCCATTCTTTGTATTTATGTGAAACAGAATATTCCATGTCCAAAAGGCCCAAAGAAGTGTAAATTCTCACATGATCCAACTGTTGAAAGAAAAGTCATCAAGAAGGATTTATATACTGATGACAGAGCTCAAAAGGAAGAAGATACCATGGATAAATGGGATGAAGCTAAATTGAGATCTGTTATTATGTCAAAACAGGGAAATTTGAAAACTACAACGGATAAAGTTTGTAAACATTTTATTGAAGCTGTTGAAAATGGTAAATACGGTTGGTTTTGGGTTTGTCCGAATGGTGGTACAGAATGTAAATATAGACATTCCTTACCACCAGGATTTGTCTTGAAGACAAAGGAACAGAGAAGATTAGAAAAATTGGCACTGGATCAACAACCAAAGATTACATTGGAAGATTTCATTGAAACTGAAAGAGACAAGTTGCCAAAGACTAATTTGACTCCAATCAATGTAGAAACATTTGCCGCGTGGAAACTGAGACATTTAAAGAAGAAAGATGAAGATCGTTTGAAACTGCTGAAGGAAAACAAAAACCTGTTAACAGGGAGAGAAATTATCTTGAAGAAATTTAGTGATAAATTCTACTCAGAAGAAGAAGGTGAAGAAGACAATGCATTTGACTTGTCACAATTCAAAAAGGAAATCGAAGCCACCGATGAAGAAATCAAGGATTATGGTGATGGTTCAACTGCATTTTCTGCCACACAACAACTGGCTCACAAAACTGAAGATATTAAACCTTCAACTGGCGTCACTGTCTAAAAAAAGCTTTGAAAAACAACAGACTTGATAAACAGCAACGCAAGTACCAGTTTTGCGTATGATTGGTGGAGACCAAGATTTAATGATAATGAGAAGGACTTTTATAATAAGGAAACCAAAAATAAATAAAAATTAGGATACCAGAAACAAATAGACTGATGGATGATAATACATGCCAGATGTTTTTGAAAAGGTGATTCCAAAGACTACTTTACATGTGTGTGTGTGTGTATTTTTTTTTTTTAAACTTTTTTTTTTTTTTTTGCCCTACACTTTCATAGATTTATATATACCGATTTGTGTACATCAATGTATTGATCAAATGAAATATGAAGTTGTAGCTGACAACTTTTGCACGATCGTGTCAAATGTATTGTGTCAACATCTTGGGGTCGAATTTACACCATGCTTCATCCCCCAGTTGGTATTTATAAACGGGTAATTTGAAAGGCAATCTAATTGCAGTATCAAAGCCAGTATTGAATGAAACATTCTCGTTGAAGACTGGAGCAAAATTCCCATTCGGGTTGTAATCTTTTGGATCTAACAAAACACCGCATTCCCAATGGCCTCCTCTTAATTCGCCATCTCTCGTAGGGGTACCCCATGCAGATTTACTCAAATTCATCGAACCTATAAAACACCAATTCAAAGTCTTGAAATCATCTTCAGAAAGCAGATATATCTTTGAATGATTATGAACAAATTCCGATTTTGTCTCTTGTGGATTTCTCTTGTGGAAAAATTTGGAAATTATCTTATCCTGTTGCAGACCAGGTTTGGTCATTTTGTTATATATCAAACTCCCCGATCCAACAGTAATATTCAGTGAAGCATATATTTCATCCTTAGTGGGGAACAACATAACTGGAACCATTTCAAATTTGTCATTATGTAAAAACTTTTCCAATTCTGCTTCACCGGGTTTTAATGGGAATTTTTCATCTAGTGCCAACGGAAGTAATAAATGAGTCAATATATTAGAAACTTGACCCCTTTCGGACTTGAAAGGTCCAGCAACACTTGATACTTGTGCCAAAAATTTGAACCTCTTGTATGTTGTTGTATCTGGTATCAAATTCTTTGACTTCAATTCATTATACAATTTCAAATAACCAAATTTCCCCCGCGATATTCCTGGGACAGAACCAACGAATGAAGCTTTCACTTGACTGAAATCATATATTTTGATTTTTTCAATCAACTGTGATATTTGCCCCTGGCCATATGCTGATAGGTAATTACAAAGATCAATTTTGAAAGATTGCCTCCCAGTGCTCTCTTTATTCGGTATCAATAGATCAGATTTCCAATATGCACCTCCCAAATACTCATCTTCAAGTGGTATGAAATTTGAAGTTGAAACAAAGACCTGCATCGTGTCATCTTCATAAAAATTGATAACCAACTTCGAATGATGATAACACCATTGAGTCTTCCTTATACTGTTAACGTCGAAAAAGGTGATGTTAGGTGCATTCTTCACATTGTACAAGTTTTGAGATATAATATGAACTTTAGTATGATTCTGATCATGCATCCCACTTAGCACAAATTCCAAGTCTAGCTCAAACGCAAATATATATGTCTCTTTCAACAACTTGGAACTGAACAATGATCGTATCGAATCTGATTTAGGTGATGGGGCCAGCTTTGTATTGTATACGTGCACCGGTGATGGGATCTGTGATTTCAGAGAATGGAAAATGGGTGTCGATAATATATCCTCAGTCTTTAATCTCTTGGTAGGCGGTACCATCTCTAATTCTTCTTCTGAACTGGACTCCAAGTCTATTATCTGTGGAGTTGGTGTTTTTATATCATCATTGTTATCGTGATTTCTTGTTGATGCCTTCAGTGAGAACCTGTTTGTCCAGTGACTCGCCACTGTCCTTTGGATGTCACTTCTATCACCTGATGATCCCATATTGGCGTATTGCAACGACACTCTCCTGTCAAAATATTTTTTATAGCGGTCTAAAAAAATCAATGATAAATTCGTATCAAAAAACAAATTTTTGTTTGTTATGCGCAAAAGGTTAACTATTCTGTAAAGATAAATGTTGTCAACTGAATCTATAATAATTATATATACTGACTATATATAAGCGTGATAATGATTTTGGGTGCTGGGTAACTAGTCAATTGGCGAGTAGAAACTTTATTGAGATTAGTCTGACGGTATGAATTTCAAAACCAATTGTGGCATTAATGATTTCCTTCAATGAGGCAACCAATGTCTCGATATACGGCTCGCGGCTCGCGTCTTCGATTCATTTCGATGAGTGAGGTTTCCTGTGTTTCAAAAAACCTCTCAATCAACTCAAAAAATTGGCTTTTTGCGAGTTGGCTTTTGTTACGGCCATTAATTTTTTTATCGAGCTGTTGTTAAATCGGTGATTATATATTGTATATTGTCAAATGGAGGGAATCGATCACGGTTTAAACGATAATAGGATATGTCGAATACAGATAAATTGTTAAAGAAATTGATAACAAGAGGAGAACCGCGGTGATATTCGAGACATTGACAACTCTCAATTAGACTACTCAAACAGCGTCATAAAAAGCAATTCCGAGATTGCTTTAATCAGTTAGTAACATTGTTATTAGCGTTAGGAGCACTTATAGAAAACCTTGTGAAGAAAACCACAGACTTCTGAAATAAAATTATAACATTTCATTATATTCCAGCGGATCAGTTTGTATAGGGACAATAGCGCTTGCTATATTTCATAAGTCGATATAGTTTATATAACTTAGCGAGTTTTATCTCAGTTCAATAAATTTTGATCATATCATATCATTAGGGCGCCTTCTTCAAAGATTTTCTTCGGGAAGGCGAATCAAAATGCTCACTGTAGCCGGTACAAGTTTTGTTGCCAATCCTTGATTCATCCATTTCAAGAAATCCAATATTTTGTTAAAATCCTTCAATGGAGATGCACTTCATATTAGTAGTGCTCATTACAGAAGCTTATTAATCCGAAGTTTTTCCATTCTCTGGGTTATTCAAGAAGTCTCTTTCTCGTCCTACCTAGGATATCGGTTATTTGAGTGTTCTTCCGGACGGTTACATATAAACTATCAAAGTGAAACATAAAAAAGATTCATAACATAATTTACATTTATCATCGACTGCTTTTCCGCACCTTTCTTATTAACATCAACAGTTATAATTCTACATACTAACGTACCACGCATGACTCGTGACCTTCATTTCCTTGTTCTACTTCGAGCCTCGGGTTATAAGATACTGTTGTCTCGGACACATTACAAGTTTTATTAAATATTCTCAGCTCAAGATGAATATGCCGGGTACAAGATAGGATTGGGAACTAAAAATGCGTGTTCATTTATGATACCTATTTACTATGCTTAACGACTCTTCTACAACTTCATCAACGTTCTTGAAAAATGTGATCCCAACTTCATCCGGCAACTCATTTAATACCCTGATCATTCTTTCCCTCCAAAGATTACCTCTCTTATCATCAACATCTATACTTGCCATTACATTTGACATATTGAAAATACTATTTTTCGATAAATGTGCACTATCTGCAGCGTCTAATGAAGAAGTGGCACTCAAAGAATTAGCATCATTTGAATTCATAGTGCTAGCCCTTGGTGGTAATCGTGGAGCATCTTCCAATTCCGATGTGGAAACAGACGTTGCAACACGACGGTTTGGTAATTTTGGTGGTGTAAAGTCATCATCAATTTCATCACTATTTTGTAATGTTGTGGATTCAGGCGAAGCTGGAGCACTATGAGTTACTGATTGACCTTTCAACGAAGATGGTTTCTTTGGAATAATTGGTGATAATTTTGGTTTGATTTTTTTCAAAATGGTTGTCTCTGTGGGATGTGAATCTAAATCGATCAAGTCTCCTTTATTCTTGGACCCTTCTCTCAATTTAATCAACTTCATAATACTCTCATACACATACTTATCATTTATATCTGATAATGATGTTGGCACAACTCTCATATAGATCTTCAAAATCTGTTGAGGATATAGTTTAGCCAAGGCTAAATAAGCTTCTAAATCTCTTTCACCAGTATCTCCTATTAACACAAATTTTCTTTGTGGGAAATCTGATAAAATTTTAATCAATGTTGGCTTTTTACGTTGTGATGAAGGTTCCATCAATGCAGATATCACGTTACCTGAGTACTGTTTCAAATGAATTGAATCATAAGGTAATCCAATCGTTCCGAAAAATTTTTCAATAGTTCCCAATAATTGCCAAGGTGAGTTCGATACATAATGAATTTTACAACCTTTGCTAGAAACCAGAGTGAACCAATTGACAAATCCAGGAATCTCAAGCTCATTGAAATTTCTGGTGAACACATTTCTAAACATAACCCTCTTATCACTCACCACCCCTGTCATTTTAACGGTATCATCTATATCAGAAATGAATGAGATGCCTGGTTTGTTTTCGATGATATTAACTACTTTGAAGTCTACCACCTCATCGTTTTCAATTGATGATACTTGAATCACCGATGGCTTATAATCCGTCCTTATGACTGTTTCGAATTGGCCATTGAGATCTGATAACACCTCCAGTTGTGACAACCTTTCAATGGGGAGTTTGGTTTCAGACCCAACTACTACTCTTAATCGGTTTTGTGGTAATGACCGCGTCATAAATCCTGCCAATCTTTCCTTCAATATGGAATCGGTGTTGTTAGAAACAGTACTTGAAGCAGAACTATCAGTCGAGTAAACGGATTCGTCATCTTCACCATTGTATTGATCTGGAGTATTCAATTTCTCACCCAATTCCCCCTGAAATCTGTCAGCCACTTGATTCGATGATGATTTCACCAATTGTCTAGCCAATGTCAACATTAAACGATTTTTTCGTGTCATCTCACCCAGGCAATAAAGATATCCACGAATGTTCACTTTGTAGCCATTATTCTCCGAGATAGTATATGTGTCATATATGAATATCTTGGAATCAGCTGGTAAGTGCGACTCATCTGTCGAACCGACAAGATGCGTTATAGAGTTTGCTATGGTTGGTATATATGATGATCTTGTTGTATTATAGAAATCGACTATTTTCGATCTTTTTGATATATATTGGCGTTGCCTCGCCGGCACTGACGGCTGAGTCGGTGATGTGGGTTCTCTGCCATTACTGTTGTTGAAGATTCTGTCATTATCATTCATTGCGCTAACTCTTCTTCTCTTTTTATAAAAATTCAAATAACGGCTTGGAAACAAAATCTTTTTGATTAGAGAATGCCTGTTCTTACTTCTGGATAATTGACGGTCTAATATAAATTGGTTCACTGAATTGTTCTTTCTCAATATACCGATTGTGTACTTATTGACAAAGCCGGAGGTTCTTGAGATGATTGAGAACGCCTTTGCGATTTTGATTAGCGTGTTAGATTTCACCTTGGCTGATTTTGAGAATTATACAATATGGTGATTGGAAAACGAAGACGAATTTGGTAAGTGAATTGTATAGCAAGAGTTTTGGTAGAATCTTTGCTGTACCGATTGTATTGCTATTGTAATTAATAGATAAATCAATTCAGTATAGTTATTGTTTTTTTTATTTTGATGTATTTTTTTTTTTTTTTTTTGTTTCTGCTTGAAAGATATCAAATACCGGTCAGAGAAACAAGAGGTTTTAGTACAAATTGATTTATATGAATGTCCAGTTGAAAAATGCTAATATTCTATTAATAACCCAAGTTTACTTTGAGTGCATATGATACCAAAATTGGTAAAGTGATGAACAAAATACTATACTGAGACAAAATGTAGATTGCTAAGCAATCCATTTGTAGATGATCCTCGCTTTCCGGATCTGAATAAGATGCAGTCAAGTAGACCTGTACCGTAGCCGATGGTAGACTCCATTGTAGCATGATTACGAAGGCAAGTAAATTGTCTCCGGCTATCCAGCCATTGTCTTGTAATCTCTTACACCATAAGACTCCCCAAATTGGCATGATACATAATCTCCATCCTGTTAATGCTAAACAACATTGCCAAAATCCTTTTGGAACAGATTTAATTTCTAGTCTTGCAATAGTGGCTCCCAACAAGATCAACCCAATTGGAACAGCGGCTTGTCCTATATATCCAGCATAGTCTATGACAAATGCCAATGGTGGTTGTTTATCAGGTGCAGAGGGCATGTATACTGTGGTATTCACAAATAATGCCTTACACCAGGGGATCATTGCCATGGTAAGTGAGAAAATTAAAGCTAACGATGCTGGCTTTAAAAAATTCTTCAACATGAACACCAACCTATTCAATTTATATTTTTGGACGAATTTGATATTTGCACCAGATTCTTGGATCGTCTTTGATGAAACGTTTTCCGTGATAATTGACATCGAGGTTGTTAAATTGCTATTGTAAGATTCTGCCCTTGAATATTCTCTGACTAACTCGTTGGAAGATGACAAAGATCTTGTGGACCTCCCAGACCTCACAGACCGTATGGGCCTTAAATCATTGCTTGATCTTCTACTACGACGTTTGGATAAATTGGTACTTGTGGTACGCAAATGCTCATGTGGCATATCATCCAATTGGACGACTTGCAAATCTTCATTATCTTGATGGAGTGAGGCAGATGATAACGTTGATGTCGGTGATATTGGAGTCCCATTGTCGTCCAATATTGGTAACCCATCGAGATCCAATCTTCGATTATTGGTACTGGCCAAATTGATTTCATCCATGCTTGATAGGTTCTTCTCTGTGTATTCACCTTCATCCTCGCTACTATCTGACATCTTCTTTTCCAGGTCTTCTGGTAATTCTCTAAAATCATACTCGACCAATCTAAACAATCCACATGTGAAATTAACCATGATGTAAGTTGCTAAATATATGATGATATACGCAACACCTTTATTTGCATCTGCTGCTGTGAATATCACACCACCAGACATACTTTGAACATAAGCGATAGGTAAGTCACTCACGTTTGGTAAAGTCGACCCCACTATAAATCCACCCTTCCATCTCTTGGGCACCGGTAAGATAAAACTCAATATCAAGGCATACAAGAACCCCGATGAGTACATCAAAAACGCACTAAGTACAATTATGCCAATTTGTTTTATATCAGAGTCTCCTATATATGTTATAACTTTGTCCACGATCAAGCAAGGCAAAAATGTGATCAAAACAATGTTAGATAAACTTCTCAGTGTCTCCAGAGACAACCAGTTTTTCCTCGCTAGATAATATCCTGTGAGTATTATGAAGTAGACCTTGAATATAGGTCGAACTGCTGAGTAAATCAGAGTCCCTACTGATACTTTATCAGTCATGGTTGGAATTCAAATGAAAGCTAAAAAGAATCAGTTCTCATCACAGGTGATTTTATTGTTCTTTTATTTTATTCCCATCCCATCGACCTGCGCACAAAACGCTTAATCCGGCGGGCGGTTTTTTGCCTGGAAGGATCAGGTATCCCGCTCTTTGTCCGTGAAAGGGCGGATAATCCCACCAAATATCGACTCAAAATCGCGAGAGCCCACGTTATGAAGTGAAGGACGTGTCAGCTTATAATATCACTGGACAAGGGTCCTTTGGTATATATGGGAGCAGTAGCATGCAAATCTCAACGTAAACTCTCAATCGTTATGATAACGTCCCACTGAACAGCAGATTACAATTTATGAAAAGGAAAATCTGAAAATTGTCAAAAAACGAAAAAATAAACACCACCGAAAAATCATCAGCCGAACTAAAGATTTAAACAACATTTAGTACTGAATATAATGGCAGCATTGAGTATCGGGAATGAGTTGAAAGACAGTTTCAAGCCCACAAACCAGTGGGTGAAAAACGGTCTCACTTGGCTTGGTGATATTGACCATTTTTATCGAGAAAGAGCTCTGATTGAGCTGGATTATGCATCCAAATTAGAACTGTTGTGTAAGGAATCATTTAAGAAGAAACTGAAATTGTCGACTAGTTTGAGTGTCGGTGACGACCCAGTGATCACTCCGGGCTCATTGGAGAGTGCTTCTTTGGTTGCCTGGAGTGAAGTTTTGACACAGACAGAAAACGTGTCGAAAATCCATAAAGTTCTTTCGAATGATTTCACGAGTAAAATCAGTGGGGAATTGGTGAAAGTACAAACTAAATATGAAGGTGTAAGGAATAGATATGAAGTTTTCAATGGAGAAGTATTGAAGCAAAGGGACTCTTTTTATGACAGTTTGACCAAGAGTAAGAAGAATTATGATTCGTTATGTCAATCAATGGAAAACCAGAGGCTTAAACTGGAGAAGTCAGGAGAAAAGGGTCAAAAGAAATTGAAATCAAAAGAGGTTGATATGAATATCGGTAAGAATGAATACTTGATCAAGATTAACGTTGCAAATCGTTTGAAAGATAAATATTATTATCAAGATTTACCTGAAATATTGGATTCTTTACAAGATTTAAATGAATCAAGAGTTGAGAGGTTAAACAAGATATGGCTCGATGCAACATCTATAGAAAGAAAACATTTAGAGAGTGTGATTAAACTGTTAAGTGCTAGTGACACTGTTGTCAAGCAAAATGATAGTTCTTTAGACACCGCGATGTTCATCAAGCATAATATTCGTCAATGGGCTGAACCTCTGGATTTTTATTATATTCCATCCAGTGTTTGGCATGACGATGAAACCATGATCACCGGTGATGAAGAATTATATGATTTGAAAAAAAAATTGAATACTGCTATTCCAGTTTATGAAAAGATGGAAAACGTTTGCAATAATGAAAAATCAACCTTAGGTGAAATTCAACAATCAAAGACAACTTTCAAAGGCAAGAGTTTGTCAAGGGAAGATCAATTCAAATATGATGATTTGTTATCAAAATATCTTTCTCAATTGACTCAATTCACCTCGGATGATACCAAGAGAGTTATAGCTGAAGTGGAGATTGAAACAATTCAAACTGCAGCAGAAGGGAAAGATTTAGCATTGGATGCGCCAATTGAAACCAAGAAAAAATCGAAGTTAGGGTTCTTGAAACCGAATAAGAAGTCTCATCAGAAGGATCCTGTTGATCAGTTATCCACAACCCTTTCTAACACCACTACAATAACACATCATTCAAATGGCGGTGGAGGTGGTCCAGGTAGGTTATTTGGATCTTTACGTAACAGAGCACAGAGTGTGGCTTCATCAACTGTCACTACGTCTACCACAGGTGGTATCGCCACGGCGAAAGTTTTGTATGGGTACGAAGCCGCTGGTGATGATGAAGTTTCCATCAATGTTGGTGAAAATTTGACCGTTGTTGAACTTGATGATGGATCTGGTTGGACTAAAGTTATCAACTCGAATAATGAAGAAGGATTGATTCCTACCAGTTATGTCGAGGTCCATCAACAGCAAAGCGCTTCTAAAAAACAGGGTCCTAAAGTTGCCCCAAGAAGAGGTGCCAAAAAAGTCAAATACTGTGAACTGTTGTATGACTATGCAAGTACCGGAGATGATGAAATAGATTTACAAGCTGGTGATAAGATAGTGGTGGTTACAGAAGATGATGGGTCGGGTTGGACCGAAGGGGAAGTCAATGGGGTCAAAGGGTTGTTCCCAACTGCATATGTCAAATTCTTATAGATTGAAGTGGTGGAATGTGTATAGTAATTGTTGTTTGTTTCAAAAGACAATGGGGAAATAAACAATCAATCAAAAAATTCCGAAAAAACCTCAACGCGTTTACAAAAAAAAATTAAAAAAATTAAGACACAATGTAATTGCAGAAATCTGTTTGAAGTTACCGTTGAAACAGACACGAATTGACCAAACAATTTCTTCTAGCCTTGTAACATCACAGATATAAGCATATTTTGACAAGCAAACAAAACAAACAAAAACAATGGGTGGTATCTTCTCGAGGATGTTCGCATCCAATCTTTTGAAAAATCAAACTTCAGAACTTCGTTTATTGATGTTGGGACTTGATAATGCAGGTAAGACTACAATATTGTATAAATTAAAACTAGGTAAATCAACAACGACGGTGCCAACTGTTGGGTTCAATGTTGAAACTATAAAGTATAAGAATATTCAGATGCATACATGGGATATTGGTGGACAAGAAAGGATAAGAGCATTATGGAGACATTATTTCAGTGGTACAGATCTGTTGATATTTGTTATTGATTCTTCGGATCGTGAAAGATTACAAAATTCCAAAAAGGAATTGTTTAAAGTTATCAATGATAAAGAATTGAAGAATTGTTTAATCTGTATCTTGGCAAATAAGCAAGATCTTGCCAATAGTTTAAAACCAAGTGAATTAATTGAAGAATTAGAGTTGAATCAAATCAAAGATCATAACTGGTGTGTGATTCCAACAGTTGCCACAAATGGTACTGGATTGATAGAGACTTTAAGTTGGATCACAACAAATGTGAAAAATAAATAAATAGATAGAGAACAACATTGTAATAAAATTGAAATTGAAATCGAAATATCATCGTCATCATAACCATTATAATGATAATGGTAATATTAATCCTGATAATAGTGTGGAGAAATGACTTATTTCTCTAATACACTAACTTCACCATCTTCCTCTCCGATATAACATTTTTCAACCATATCAACAAATAATCCAACATCAACAACCCCTGTCAACATTTTTATCGTATTATGTAATTCAGTAACTTTATCCTGTTCAATCTCACCGAAATCACAATCAATTATAAACATACCATTATCCGTAACAACAGGACCAGCTTTGGCAGCACCACCACTTCTTAAATGGGCATTGACACAACCTAACGTTGTCAATTTTTTCAAAATCATTGTATAGGATTCTGGGATAATTTCAATTGGAACACCTTTTCTCCATCCATGTCCTAATTTACCAGTATGAGATTTCTTCCTGTAATCAGCAACAATTATAAATCTGTCAGAAGCAGCAGCTACTAATTTTTCTTGCATTAAGCAAGCTCCTCCTCCTTTAATAACGTTCAAATTGGAATCAATTTCATCGGCACCATCAAATGTAATATCAATCTGTGAGAATTCCTCGATAGAACCTAATTTTAAACCATTTGATATAATCAATTGCTTAGATTGGAAACCAGTTGGGACACAGATCAATTGATCTTTAAAACTCAAGTGACCAACTTTCTCAGCAACGTAAACCACTGTGGAACCTGATCCTATTCCAACAACTTTATATGTATTTTTCAAATTCTCTGTAACTGCTTTATAAGCAGCCAATTTTTTACTCTGTTCAACTAACATTTCTGACATGGTGGATGTATATCTTGAATAAGGTTTTACTATTGAATATCTCGATAGATATTTTATCAAGACCATGTAATGATATTATAAATCACAAACAACGTTCTATTGTCCTCCGTCCACTTTAAACAGATTTGGGAATTTCGGTTCTAAAAATCCCATCATACAATTTTTGCAATCACGTGATGTAGTCATCTCTAAACGGTTTCCGTAGACTACGATATAGCACATTACAATGCCATGCAATGCGATACAATACACAACACAACAGCCCTGTGACAACATCCTGACATTTATCTAACTGAGATCAAACTGTAGACAGAGCTTGCAACTGTTCACAAGTATCGAGTAGTGTTGTCTATCGTCGTTATCAGTGTATGTATCGTGTAAAAGATAAGTTGATACCCATGCGACAACCTGTAAGATGATTCGAAAACAACAACCGAAGTATAATACACAATATCTACATGATAGTTTGGATATAGAGAACTGAAAATTGTGCCGCAATAATCAGGTAGACACATCATTCGTATAAAAAGCGTATCTCCGTCTATTGCAAGGAGGTCGCAATAGAGAGACTGTCAATTAAGGCAATGAAAAAGAGGTGGTAACTAGTGACAAAATGGCTGATTGTATTTGGTGTTGTTCATTGGTAATAAAAAAGAAAGTATTTATGGAACTAGGTCCTTGATACTAGGTCCATGATAATAGACATTTTTGTTAACGTTGCCAGTAATCAGATAATAATGTATAGATATATATACAGATAATAGATATAGCTTATACCTCACTACAAAGACAAAGACAAAGACAAAGACAAACGCAAACGCAAAAGCGTAAGAAAAAGGTGACTAGGGCACAAAGCCCTACACGTGTATGCATCGTCACACCACAGATTGTGTATGCGATTGTTTTAACTACGGACGAGTTTAATCACTCCACACACGACAAAGCAAAGTTTTTCAAAGTTCCTCAAAAAGTTTTCAATTTTTTCTTTTGTTAAAAAATCAAACTTCACATTGTCATTAGAAGATTTGGTTTATAGAAAACAACACTTTAAAACAACCAGCACATATTTAATCAACATGTCAGCTACTACCAAAGTTTTATCATCAGATCCATCTGAATTAGAATTACAAGTTGCTCAAGCTTTTGTCGACTTGGAAGCCAACTTGCCAGATTTAAAAGCTGACTTGAGACCATTACAATTCAAATCAATCAGAGAAATTGAAGTCTCAGGTGGTAAGAAAGCTATTGCTGTCTTTGTCCCAGTTCCATTATTATCAAACTTCCACAAAGTTCAAATCAGATTAACCAGAGAATTGGAAAAAAAATTCCCAGACAGACATGTTGTCTTCTTGGCTGAAAGAAGAATTTTACCAAAACCAGGTAGAGTTTCAAGACAACAACAAAAGAGACCAAGATCAAGAACTTTAACCGCTGTTCATGACAAAATCTTGGAAGATTTAGTTTTCCCAACTGAAATTGTTGGTAAAAGAGTTAGATACTTGGTTGGTGGTAACAAAATTGCTAAAGTCTTATTAGATTCAAAAGATTCATCAAACATTGATCATAAATTAGATTCATTACAAGCTGTCTACGGTAAATTGACTGGTAAGCAAGTTGTTTTTGAAATTCCAACTGAAACTCACTAAATTTAATATCTTTTATTTAGTTGTTTTAATTTTAATATACGGGTTGTTAACATAATACACAAAATGAAGAAAAAAAGATAAACCATATTTACGTTCTGTTCGTTTGTAATACTCATATAAACTATGAGTTAATCCTTAAAGTTGTATAAATATCAGCTTCTTTGTAGAGAAAATAAAAAAAATGTATTATAATATCTAAAGAGAGAGCATTATGAATGAAGTAAACGAAAAAAAAAAATGTATGTATGTATGCAATAAAACTGTGCTTCTTCAATCTCCACGTTTAACTCACCATTTTGACTTTTTTAGTTTGTTCAATAAATGACTTGTAATTCTTCTTACTGTTGAACAAATTGTTACCACCAGTTGTCAGAACGCTGAACAAACTCTTGGTTTCATCCTCTAATTCTTCCTCATCATCATTTTGATCTTCATATTCATTTTGCACATGAGACTTGTTGGTGGTATTGTTATGATCAGTGAACAAAAGAGCATCAGCACTATGATTCACGGTTTTGTAAATAGGACGAAGAGGCACCCTAAATGATTCTTCTCTTGCACTATATGGCAGAATTGAAGCTCCTGATTTGTTATTGGAAGTGGTGATTGGGTTTAGAAGTGGTAGCTGTTGCCTTCTCAACTCCACGGGAGATGATCTGGTATTGTAGTGATTTTCCCTTTTGCCTTGTTGTTCCTTTTGAGTAATGGGTTTCTTTCTTTGAGTCAACGATACACTTATCGAGACCACAACAATAATACACATGCACAAGTTGAAAGCCACGCTAGCCAAATAACTCAACCCGGTATAAAGCCATGGTTTCATGCTAATCAAAAGTATACCACATGCAAATCCGTATACAAAACTGTGTAAATGAACTTTGCCATCTCTTTCAGTGGTGACATATCTTGAAGATTTCAAGAAAACTATTGATTTTGAACCCAGTGTACTTAGGAAATTGCAAATCAAATATATAATCTCCAGAAAGTCAAAATTTGAAATCAGCCTTAAGAATTGATAATGATCATTATTGTCCCGATCAATTTTTCTATCTTCACTTTCTTGTCCATCATCTTCTTCGTCCTGATCATAATCATCATCATCATCATCCTCACTGATCTTCAGTGGATCTTCTATTTGTTTCAGAAATGATCTTTGTAAAACAGGTGACAGCGATTTCCCCGTGAAGATATTGTTGTAGGCCAAATTTGGTCTTGATCTTACTGCATCATTCAGTGGAGAATAACCTGTATATTGTGGGTGTTGGTTGTAATAATTTGCCTTATTATTGTTTGATCTAGTTTTCAACTTCACAGTGGCACTGATATGTTTTGATAGTTCGTTATTATATGACGAGGATGATGATGCTTCCGATTTAATGGTTTCACCATCCATATCAGTTGATATTTCTGAAGTGGTATCTTCAGTGACTGATGAAGTTGAAGAAAACCGACGAGGGATCCTAAAGACTCCCGACGACGTTCTTTCTAATTTGAAAAGTTTGGTTGTATTCGATTTCGGGGATGACATATTAGTGTAGTGGTGTTTTAAGAATTGTTTGATAAATGATTGAATCAGATCAATAGATGTAAAAATTCCCTTCCATAAAATAAAGCACGAAAAGTATTCAAAACTTGAAGGCAATTGACAAAATCAATAATTATACTATATCTTGAAAGACACACCGGGTGAAAGCCTTATCTGGTTCAAACAAAATGGAACGCTAATACAATATTCAATGATGTATATTTATATAAGATATATAAGACATAAATCCTACAAACTGAGAAAAAAATAAAAATAAGAAAATTCCCAACGTTCATTCAGTTGAAATGGGTAAACACAAAATTCACTTTTGAAATGGATGACTTTTAAATGTTAAAAGAGAGAGAAAGAGATAAAAATTGGATACTTATTCTTACCACTTATTATACGTATAAGTTACTCTGTAGTCACGACAAGTTAATAGAGATCTTTCATGTTCGTATCACGCCGTTATTTTATCAAACTGCATAAGTACTATTATCTTTATATATTTCGACAACATGCGAGATCACCCATTCCACACAACCGTTAGTACCAGTAGTGATGCTAGTAGCCGTAGTAGTAGTAGTACCACTTGGAATGATGAACTCTGCCAGTTGTGTGACAATTTCCAAACAGAGAAGAGATCATGGCTTTGTGTGTTTGTTTACAATTTGCCCAATGCGGAAGGGTTATTAAGCGCGTTTGTCTTCTTGTAGTTGGAGAATTCATCATGGGGATTTAAGTAATATCTAATATACAATACACAACATATACGAATGCAGAGCTTAAAGGTATAAAGATCCAGCAGAGACGATGTCTCTATGGACTAAATTCATCAGTTTTTCCATCTTCTCTTCCAACGAGGTATTACCAATTGTCTTTGCAGCAACGACTAATTGTCTCAACATTTCCTCTAATCTTTTAAACATTCTTATCAATGAACCTTCATAAACATCAGTCATTTTACAAATCTGAGTGAATGACGCGCCATGACACCACGAATACACAACTTCCATCAATTCTGGTCTGAAACTTTCAACGTATTCCTTTTCAACGATTTCAATCTTGGACTCTTTGGAAATCTTGGCAATCTTGGATGCCATTTCTTGCATTTGTTTTAATGGTTCCGATAATTCGGGTTTCAATCTTGGTGTCTCCTTTGAACGTTCTTGGAATACAAAACATGATAGTAATGCTGCACATTGTTCTGCAGTTAAATCATTAAAGTTACCATTGAATATTAATTCAGTTAACAATAATTCATCACCGGTACTAATCTCACATGCAACTCTACCTTTCAACTCAATGATATCAGATTGCGTAGTGAATCCCAATCTTCTCAATACTCTTTTACGATGTCTTAAATTATCCAATTGAATAACTGCTTGTGCTTCAAGTATCTTTGCCTTCAAATCATTCATCTCTTGTTCAACAGCCAATTTCTCTTTGAAATCCTTATACAATGGTTCTAATCTTGGTGATTGTGATAATGGGTTTGATAACAATTTGGATTCTAATACTTCAATTTTTCTAAGCAATGTCTTGAATTCTGAATCATTAATCTTCATGTTTTCAACAGGGTCTAATAATGGCATACCATCTGGGTGACGTTTATGCACTTCCGCCACAGTCTTTGTCAATGTCTTCTTTTGTGCACTGTTTTTAGGATCCTTTGGTAAAAATAATCTTATATTACTCAATTGTAAAATTGAATCCAAAGTAATTGGAATGATCTCCGATCTTGTCTCTTCACCCTCCCTTGCTGGTCTTATACCTTCGGCCAAATCTGGATTGAAAGACTTGATCAAATTAACTGGTGAATCAATAAACATCGTCGTGACGAATACTTCCACAAGATATGATTGATGATCACTATAAACCAGTGATGGATTTTTCTTATTTGCCCTCTTGGAATGATTCACCACGACTCCCCATCCATAATCTTTAATCTTAATCACTCTACCTCCTTGTAAAAATGGCAATACGTTGCTTGGATGTGTGACAATATGACGAACATCTTCTGCATAGATATCTAATGATTTTTTCAAATCATGATACTCATTCACTGACAGTTCATCTTCAATGATTATCGATTTCAGCTTGAGTTCCAACTCCGTTAATTTTTGTTCCATCATTGGTACACTTGCTGCATTTTGGAATTGATAAAATGAATGTTCCAACATATATTCTGGAGATATACCTTCCACTCTCATCAAATTTAACAACATATTATAACCAAGATGGAATGCAGAGTCCAATCTATCAGCTTGACCTTTAACCATACCTTTAGCCACTTGTGGTTCCATCTTTTCATCAATCATCATAATAACAATACCACGATCATCTAAACCTCTACGACCGGCACGACCTGACATTTGGATATATTCACCACCGGAAACCCATCTGAAACCTTTACCATCCCATTTTCTAACACTTGTGAAAACTACAGTTTTGGCAGGCATATTAAGACCAATGGAAAATGTCTCAGTGGCAAATAATACTTTCAAGAACCCCTCTTGGAAAAGAATTTCAATGATTTCTTTTAAAATTGGTAATAAACCAGAATGATGAATACCAATACCACGACGCAATAAGGGTAATATATGTTTAATCTGAGGTAATTCTCTATCAGTTTCTGGTAAGATGGCAATTGCATTATTGAAAATCTTAGTCAAGGCATCTCTTTCTTCATCGGTATTGAAATCCAATTTTGACATTTTCAAAGCTAAACTTTCACAATCACGTTTACTAAATGAAAACACAATAACCGGATTATATTTCTTAATCCAAATCATCTTGACGATCTTATAAATATCAGATTTACCATCTTTATTACCACCTTTAAAAGTTTGTCCCTTTTTACCTTTACCTCTTTCCAGTGAATTAGAATCATCACCTAATTTATCACTTATTGAAGCCATTGCCTTTTGGAAATTTTCCTCTCTAAATGAACCCTTTTCATCAACAACCAAATGAATTCCGTCACCATTTGCTGGGAATAAATAATGTTGTAATGGAGTTGGACGGAAATCGGTATAAACAACATGACATGGTTGTGAATGAGTCTTACAAATCCATTCTGCAAACTCTTGGGCATTTGGTATAGTCGCAGATAAGAAGACATAATGTACCTTATCTGGTAATAAGATAATAGTCTCTTCCCATACAACACCACGTTCTTTATCTCTCATATAATGAACTTCATCAAAAATTACCCATGCCACTTCTCTCATCACTTCTGAACCTCTATATAACATACTTCTCAAGATTTCCGTAGTCATAACTAAGCAACCTGCATCAGGGTTTATAGTGACATCACCGGTCATTAAACCAACATCACCAAATTCAGCAAGTAATTCTCTATATTTTTGATTACTCAAGGCCTTGATAGGAGATGTATAAATAACTCTTTGCTTATCCCTCAAAGATTGAGCAATGGCATACTCGGCAACAACTGTCTTACCAGCTGATGTATGCGCCGAGACTAATACTGACTCGTCACGGTCAATACATGAAATGGCAGTGTCTTGAAATGGATCCAAGACAAATGGGTATGTTCTTGCCTGGTTCACTCTCTTATGTTGTCCAATTGGAACATACGGAAAGTCGGGAGGTACAGCGACTTGATGTCTAACTTGATGTGTTAATTTGACTTGTCCCGGTGTAGTTGTTGTTGGTTTATTCATTAACCCACTGGATTCAACAACTTCTCTTGAAGCTTCAATCTCCAAGGAATCGGCAACGACTGGTTTGATATCCAGTATCAGTTCTGTGGATTTCTTTATCACTGTGTTTTCCAACTTGGCTTCTTTTCTTGAACTGCCATCATTACCACTGCCATTTCCATTTGCCTCTAGTGGTGAAGCTGAACGTTTCTTATTATTAATATTATTGGTCGTTTTGGCAACGTCAGATTTTTTGACTGGCTCTGAAGGCACAGAAATTGGCGCCTCTGTAAAGACATCAAAGAGATCGTCTTCATCCATCTCTGTGGTTATAATGTATACACCAAACAAGTAAACAATATACCTTTGCAATGTATTATTTTCCAGATGAGATTTTTTTTTGTTAAAATTTTTTTTAATTCCACAGACAAGACAAGACAAGACAAGAGAAGAGGGAAGGGGTTGAAGGATACAGAGATAGATAGAGGTGGAAAGAGATGGAGAGTAAGACGACGTATACCACAGATATGGCTGGAAATGACTACTGCCCTACCCTATACACGTATACACACAGTGCTCATAAGCCAAACACAGACTGCACAAGCCCTAACTCTCCTTGTCTGTGTCTGTGTCTGTGTCTGTTTGTCTCTGGAGAGAAAAATTATAAAAAAAAATTTTCTTCTTCTTTGATTTAATCCACTTGTTGTTCACTTGTTGTTCACTTGTTGTATCTGTCACCAGTGGGTGGGATGTCTATATCTATACAGATAGATAGATGGATAGAGAGATAGAGAGAGATATAGAGGCACATCATAACAAAAGTATGTATTACACTGCAACGAATATATGTATCCATATACAGTACGATCACAATGGTTCTAGATGATGATTCAAGTTTATATTGCATAGTTCAACTGATTACCACTGAAGAGAACACTTCCATCGAATGTCTTTCACCCCTATCTGATTTATGAACCATTTGTATTTATATCTGTATTTGCATGCACATATGTATACACTTCGGATAAACCAATTACTAACTGTTGTCTTCAAATTAGGAGTTCTTTTCTTATCATGTCTTAATATCTATATAGCAGCTTTCTTCAACTAATTTCATAATGATTTATATCATACGATAAATCACTGTAAATTCGTAAACAGTATACATGTAACCTACTCACTCCGGTTTTAAAGCATACATTCTCACTGGGAATAATTCTTTTGGCAACCCTTTTTGTAAATCGGTACTTATCAATTTCCATCCAGCTTGCTTAAACAATTTCCTGAAATTTTCATCCGTTCTTGTCTTTGAACTATCAGTTTCGTCGAAGAAATCCTCATCCATGGTACTGTTGTTCTCTTTTAATACTAATAAACCATTGTCTTGGATGGCAATCTTACATTTGCCCAACCAGTCAATAAACACTTCATCTCCGATTTGTCCACAACACCATTGACACCAAAGAAGATAATACTTCTTAGGTTCCGGTTCCCAATCTTGCATCCCCATTTCATAGTAGTCTCCAATCTTGTCCTTGATAGGCTCCAAATTCAATTTCAGTTGTTCGATCAATGAATGGGCTGGTTCAAGAATATCAACTTTATCACATTTCTTTGACAAAAAATCCTTTGTCACTCTTCCTATACCTGAACCGAAATCCATCCCGTATTTCAACTTGCCCTCATCGTTGTTGAATCTCGTCTTTAACTTCCTGACAAAGGTGTTAGAACCTATGATATCAGCTTTTGGCACTGAAGTTTTTTCACCAAACCCTCCCAATACACCGTCCACAGTGGCAGGAACCGAGTCCCAATAGTTGACGGCATCGGTGTAGCTGATCTTGGAGTCGACATCCTCCACTGCCCCTGGCTGATACTCGGGCAGCAGCAGCAGCAGCACATCTTCGTGGGTCTTGACTGGCATGGTGTGTCTGTATAAGTTGTTGCAACAGTATAAAGAGGTAGTGTGGATCAGACTCATTAATTTCTCCGTTGGACGAAATTTTTCAGGATTTTTTTCTTTTCGCCTTTGCGATAAAATTATCGTCTGGTGGATTGTTATTATACTGTTATCATTTGTATTATTATATTCACATTCGATACAGATAGAGATAGATACAAGATGAGTGGTTGTAAGTATATATCTAGATATAGAGAGACAGACACAGAGTAGTACTAACCGAACTTGTCCCCAGTCCGTCTTCTTGATTTGATCAAACCATTTGGTTCAATTATACCAGAAGTTGAATCGCCATACACTTTGGATTTCGATGAAAAAGTTGTTTACACTTTTGTATCTGCTGCATTGTATTTATTTATGCAATTTCCCTTGGGCGGGTTAAAGGCCTCCGAGCAATTGACAATTCCTGATCCATTTTATTGGTTAAGAGCCATCGTTGGTAGTGAAAAGGGTACATTGTTAGAATTTGGTTTATTACCAGTGTTAACCTCCGGTTTCATATGGCAAATTGTATCAGGTTTCAAATTTGTCAATGTCAATTTCAATTTGAAAAATGATAGAAGCTTGTTTCAAACTTTACAAAAAATTACAAGTGTTGTATTGAGTTTTATTTATGGTGTCCTGTTGTTAAGTGATGGTTATTTCCAACAAAATGTTGGTGAACCTTTGAACTTTGCTGCTCAATTGACCATTATTTTCCAATTAGTTGCTGCCAATTTAGTAGTTACCTTAGTTGTCGAATTATTAGATAAAGGGTATGGGTTTTCATCTGGTGCTTTAACTTTAATCACCATTTCATCTGCTGCTAATTTCGCTTATAACACCATTGGTGTTCAAGTTGTGTCCACTGGAAGAGGTGGTGATTCCGTGGGTTCTATTATCAATTTCGTCAGAAGTATTAGATCCAAATCTCTTGGTGATGCCATCTTGAGTTCTTTTACAAGATCAAATTTAAGTAATCTTTCCCAATTATACATTGGTTTAGCTTCCATTATTGCTGTATTATATTTAAATAATTTCAGAGTGGAATTACCAATTAAGAATACAAAAGTTAGATCAATGTCTTCAGTTTACCCAATTAAATTGTTTTACAGTGGTGCATTACCAATATTATTCACTTATACCATATTGTATAATTTGAACATTTTTGGATTTGCCCTTTACAAATTATTTGGACAAAATGAATTTGTCAAATTATTTGCCAGTTATGAAATTGACTTGAATGCCAAATCGCTTTTATACCCATTAAACAATGGATTATTATATTTCATTTCCCCATCAACAATTTCTTCAGCTCCAGTATTATTCAAATTGATTAGACCATTTACATTTTCATTATTCATCTTTATCACATCGGTAATTTTTTCAAGATTATGGACAGAAATCTCTGGATCATCTGCTAAAGATCTCGCCAAGACTTTTAAAGATCAAGACGTGGCCTTGTTAGGACATAGAGATGTTGCCGTTGTCAAAGAGTTAAATAAAATCATTCCAGTTGCTGCCTCGACAGGTGCAAGTATATTAGCTGGTATCGTTATCTTGGGAGAATTCCTCGGTTGTAATGGTTCAAATGCTGCTATCATCGTCAGTGTTGTTAGTGGGTTGACAATCTTGGAAGGTGTCATGGGTGAATGGCAACAAAATGGTGGTAAAGGCTCAAGCTTTGCTCAAGTCTTTAACCCAAATCAATAAGTTATACCTTTTCATCGAACACAAACAATTATATACATATAAATATCAACTCGTTCGCAGCTTTTATAGCTTTGATTTTTTGATATCAACCAGTTTTTTTATGTCATCATCATCATCTTTGATGAAGAACATTATCCATTCCTTTCTTTTGCTGTTTGTTGTTACAATTCCATTGAATTTGATTTGAAATTGAAAAGAATTTAATAATAATAATCATAATAATAATAATAATAATAGTACATTCCTTTCTATATTTTACTTCCATATAAAAAAAAAAATTGTTCTTCTCTCTTTTCTGGGGAAGCTTTTAACGTGTAGTAATATCATCACATCACACACGTATTCTCCATGAGCAATCATGTCTGTAGTACCCTACAACAGGATCATTCTGTCATTGCCAACTTCCAACTCACTAGTTTTGTATAACACCCTGGATAATTCTTTGGAAGTGTTGAGTAATATCAAGGAGAGACATAAATCATCGCCATCACCATTGGCTTCATCGTCATCATCATCAGCGGTTCCGACAATAGATGAGTATGGCATTGAGAACAACAATAACAATAATAATAAAAAGCGTCATGATATCGAATGTCCTCGGTGCGGGTTCCAATGGTCAGATGAGGTTAATGATGATGCTTCATTATCATCAAACGGAATTAGACATAATTCACGGGTGCATATGGATAATGATTATTTCAAATTATTACAATTGAATTTCCTGACAAATTCAGATCATTCTAAGAATCTTTCGAATCAAAAATTTATAGAGAATGAACAAAGTGGTCAATATATTAGATTATCAGAATCATTGTTTACACAGGGTTATTTCAATAAATTCTTTAAAATTTTAAAGAAATTGGGTACAGGTTCCAATGGTACGGTTTATAAAGTTGAACATTCATTAAACGAGCTAAGTGTTGGTGTGTTTGCATTGAAGAAAATTGGTATCGGCGAATATCTGAATAATTTGGCAAATGTCTTGAAAGAAGTCCAATTCTTGTACAATTTAACCAATGCGGATTTGTTTAACAATATAGAGGAAGACCCGGATTCCGTCGTTGGTGATGATAGTGATAATAACGATGATGATGAAAAGGACTTACTCATGGCTGTTGATGGTGAAAGACACTTGATCAAGTATAATCATGTATGGTTAGAAATTGATCATGCATCAACTTTTGGACCAAGGATTCCATGTGTCTTTATATTATTTGAATATTGTGATGGTGGTGATTTGGAAAACTTCATCAATAACAATTTCAATGATGATTCCACTTTACATATGACTAAACTGATTTTTTTACGTCAAAGAAGAAGTAAAGATTCAATTAAGCATAGGAATTTTTTGAACAATTTTGAAATTTTCAAGATTTTTAAAGATATATGCTTTGGAGTTCATCAATTACATAGATCACACATCATTCATAGAGATCTCAAACCTTCAAATTGTTTGTTGAAACAAAGACCAAGAAAATCGTTTATATTGAATTCAGTTCATGATTTAGAAAAATTCCCCGATGTTGTAGTTAGTGATTTTGGTGAAAGTACTATCGAGGGAACAAAAAGAAATTCATCTGGTTATACGGGCACTTTAGAATTCACATCACCGGAATTATTATTCAAGATTGATGATGGCGCCTTGCCAAATTTTGATAAGAAAAGTGATGTCTTTTCCATGGGGTTGATTTTGTATTTCTTATGTTTTAACAAATTACCATATCATTCTAATGATCAAGTCTCAGTGAGACAAGAGATTAAAAAATTCCATCAAACTGGTGATACTAAGAAATTTTTATTTGGTGATGACAATGACAAAATCGGCCGTCCCGTTTATGACTTTATCAATGATGATTACAAAGATGGAATATTAGTCGATTTTATAAACTTGATCGAGACAATGTGTGATCCTGATCCACAAATGCGACCAAATGTGGATCAGATTATAATTTCCCTTGTAGAAAATACGTATTGGAAATTAGAATCGTATACACAGAGGAATAGCGATGATGATGAGATTTTAATCGAGCCACAAGTTAATGTCGTTGAAGGAGAGGATGAAATGAATGTCTATGGTGGAAATAAAAAATACTTGTTATATTTGGCAACGGTTTTTTTTTCGCTGAGTGTTTATACAACAGGAGGCATTTATTGGAAATATGCAATCTGTTTCATAATAGGAGTGGTGTTCACAAAATTGATTTTATAAAAGGATGTGGTTTATTAATAAAGATGGCGCAGAAGTGGTTATGTATATGTATATGTGTATAAAGACAAAAGAGATGTATTATAAATGTGCTTGATTATGGTTTTTTTCAAATTTCAATTTTCAAATTTCAAATCGTATCATGAAGAATAACAACATCTTCATCCCGGTTATAATAATGTGAAAGAAAATTTGTAAATGAAATCATATCTGATTCTTGTGATTCATCATCGTATGATTCAATCGATGGGAATAAAAACATATCGAATTCTCTCCGTACGTTATGTTTTTTGCATTGTTCATACTGTTGTTGTTGTTGTTGTTGTTGTTGTTGTTGTTGTTGTTGGTGTTGTTCATTATCATGATTATGATGGTTCAGGTGATGATGATGATGATGATTATCCCATGAGGATTTATCCTTATCCTTTATCGAATTGTATAAATTACTCAAGATTTGAGAATATCGTTGACTGATGGTGTCAACTTGTGAGAAATTTTTCAAAACTTTGATCAGTTTCAATAACAAAATCTCATTATCCTCTTTTAAAAATGATAATTCTTCATGAGCGGGTTTGATATGTTCATGTTGGATATTGTTTCGTTCTGCAATTTGCGTGTAAAAGACAACACCAATTATTAATGCAGCGTTGAATACACAATTCACATATGTAAATGGTTTATCGGGTCTCATGCTTCGTTCCCAAAAGAAGTAAGAAAATTCCACAGTGAATTTACCAGCGTTATAACATGAATCGGCAAAATTCTTAACAAATGATTTCTTAGAGATTTCTCCAAATACATCATAATTCCCATGTTGAATGAAATGGATTCTTCTCATCAATACAAATGTCAAACATGTCTTTGTAAGTAAGATGACTCCGAATAATTGGGTGAAATAAAGGAAATATAATGGATGATATGCATATTTGGTGTTTTTATATTCACCAGTAACATGATCATAAATCTTGTCAATTTCCAAAAAGGCATTCAATCTTAACTCATATGGTAATTCCCTTGACCATTGATGATATAACAATGCCAATTTTTTCAAATCATTAAACGCCAATTTTTTCTTTTCACCATCGTATAAAGTTCTAATCACTCTTGCATTGATAACACAAACTTTCAGCATTTGATGTGCAGCTTCTTCTTCAAACCCACTATCTGGACGTAATTGTTGACCAATCGTTGTCAAATCAGTATCGGATATATACAATGATCGGCCAATCATTGGACTTATTATGCAATCAGCAATGCATAAACTTCTCCATAATCTTTCTCTATGGAGTACAAATTCTTTATCTGCATATGAATGATTAACATTCCTCTTGTTCAATCCAATCATCTCGGCGTGTCTTATTGCACCACCTAATTTGGTCCACAGCATATATGGAGCATTGGAAAATAAATAATAATAAGCTAATGCATGTAAACTTTCCACCATTTCTACATTCAAATTACAATCACAAGCTATCAAGAGATGCATCCCATTTTGTGCAAATATAGCAGGATCATGTATCTTGTCAAATGGGAATGATGATGGATCAGTATTTTGTAATGCCTTGGCGAAATGAGTTCCAACAGATAAGACCAAATATAATAGACAAAGTTTTGATTTAGAAACTCCAATAGGATCTGAATAAACTTCATTGATTATTTGACTCTTCATATATTCGGAGCCAATCATATAAATCATTTGATTAAGATTCTGATGAAACAAATTCACAACAAATTCACAATATTCTCTTGTTGGTAATGCCATATGTGGAGAAATATTTATCGGTATAACTACATCATTTCGATTAGTTATCTTTCTAACATCATTGACAAACGAAGAATCTTTCAAGTTGAATAATTCATACCTTGACACCACGTTTCTAAATAAGAACAAGGAGGAAACCGGTCCTGAGTGTTCTATATGAATTATTGAAGTTTCAGGTTTGTATGATGGTTTGATATTTTTTCTGTTATATTGTGGTAATAACCATGATGTATTTGACGGTTCCTCCCTCACTGGCTCTTTGATATCATGCTGCGATACTGGTAAATTCAACAACAGTCTTAAACTGGTTGGTATCTTACTAATATTCACATTCAATTCTGTCAAGGGACTCGTTTGTACCGTTGCAGATTTATTGTCTTTATTATCATTGTTGATATTATTGCCATTCGTTGTTGATTCAATGGGGGAATCTAAGAAACCAGAAGCATATCGTGTTCTTCTCTTATCTTCAATGACATATGAGCATGCGATTCCTCGACCCACACAAGACGGACAAGGTTGTGTTCCATCACACTTGAAATGTATAGTGTTAGTATTCATATATATAGATATAGATATGTGTGCATGTGTGTTAAATTCGAAAAGAACTCACTTTCTTCTTCCTCGCCTTGCACGAGTCACAAGCCTTGCTCACTTTTTGCTTTCTTATCGGAGCCATTAACTATGTATGTGATGTTTTCGCCTTAAAAAAACCGGAGCACTCTATATGATGAAATTGTCTTTTCTTTGAGTGATGATGTGTAGTAGTACTATATAAGCATATCACTCATCTGCATTCATTCGCTTCAGCTAAATCAAGTCAAGTCAAGTCAAATCACAACCACTCAATATCCACTAGTCGCTACTCTCCTGTGCTGTTATCCTGTGTCTCCAGTGTGTATCGTCTGTCCCTCTGAGCTGTTGAGCAGAAAAAGCAAAGGCAAAAGCAAAAGAGAAAAAAAGCATGATTTTCACCTGATCAATCGCCAATAAACAAATAAACAATCAGAGACTCCCACAGACAACAACATGTCAACCAACACCGCTGGGCCACACAACCAGGACACTCCCGCTGCCGCTGTCAAGCCAAGTGTGCCACCACCACCACCACAACAACAACAACAATCCACCACCACCAACAACTCCGCCCCAACCTCCACCACTACTTCTTATGATGATCAGGCTCAATACTCAAATTCTGTCAAATCTGAACCTCCGTCTTTGCAACAATACCAACAACCATCACAACCACAATCACAATCACAATCACAATCACAATCACAATCACAAAAACAACAACACCCTTTGTATCAACAATTGTTGAGACAACAGCAAAACGTGCTGCAAGAAAAGCACCAGTTGCAACTCAATCATTCACCTACACCAATCACCACCACTACATCATCAACGACATCTCCTCAACAACTTCATCAAGAGAACAATGCTCATGAACTAGTTTCTCCGCCAGGATCAAGCAAACCTTCTGCAGGCACAGATGAGTGGCATAGAGTTCGTAAAAATAATCATAAAGAGGTGGAAAGACGTAGAAGGGAGAATATCAATCATGGTATCAAGGAATTATCTGCGTTATTACCAAATCAAGATTCTAATAAACTGCAAACGTTACGTAGTGCAGTGGAATATATTAAAAGATTGAAAGAAAATGAGAATAATAACATTGAAAAATGGACTTTGGAGAAATTATTAACAGATCAAGCAGTTAGTGAATTGGCGACTTCTAATGAAAAATTAAAACAGGAATTGGAAAAACTGTATAGAGAGATTGAACATTGGAAGAAAATTGCCAGTGCAAGTCGTAAATGAAGGAGATATTGGGTTTGTTTGTTTGTTTGTTCGTTTTATTTATTTATTTCTATATAGATCCAAGTTTGTACATTATTGTTTTATCACATCTTTTAATTAGTTAAAGTTCAATCTCACGTAAGAGTACTCCTTCAACGCCTTGTCCCATATAACCTAATACATCAACGCTATCATTTCTTGAATCATGGAATTCAGTATTCGTTTGTCTTTCATTGAATGATAAGATTGTCGAAGAACCAGCGTACATCACATCTTTCTCTAATCCTGATCTGTTACATATAACAACACTTGGTTTCAATATTGATTGTGGATAATTTGAGAAATTCAAAAATGGGAAAAATCGAAGTATCCAATAATTGATATTAGTAGCATCAGGTTTTGTCAAATCCAAATCCAAATCCGTATTCGTAGATGTTGTTGTTGGATTAATTGCCTGTTTAACATCATCATCCTGTTTCAAATTGAATTCAAACGAATCTTTAATCTTGTTGAAATATGGTATTATCGATTTCAGTTTTGCCTCTTTCTCTGCATCTGAACAATCTTGAATCGAAGGCGAGTCATGTCTCAACCACAGCATGGGACACAAGATCAATTCCACATTTTTTTGTAAACAATGTGTGGCAAACTCAAATTTAGTGAAAGGTGCTTCAAACTTGTACGGATTCAAATCCATACATACACCAATACTACTTTTCAAAACTCGTTCACCAAATTTCAAATCAAAAGTCTTGAAACCGGAACCTTCTTCACATCCCCATACTTCGTCCGTTTCATAAAGGAAACATTTTCTATAATTGTGAACAAACTTACCAATTGGAGATGATACAATAACAGAGTTATAAATTTTGTTATTATTATTATCGAGTTCCGGGTATCCAAGCAATGTATAACATTGGTATTTTTCCGATACACTCGATGCGAAACGTGACGAATGTCCAGTAAGACTTGTTTCAAGGTATGGCTGAATCGCCTCCTTGGAGGGGAAGTTATAACCGGTAAGTGAAAGCTCGGGGAATATAATCAAATCAGGTTTGGAAACCTTGTTGTTGGTAGATAACAGTTTGTCTAATAACGCATAAGCTCTGTCTGTGTTTTCCTTAAGTGAGCCGATCACAGGGTTTAATTGTACGCACGCTATTTTCAACTTCATCTTGTTATTATCATTCATTGGCTTTATAGCGTATATCTATCAATCTAATAACTGTTGGAGCGACTAAATAAAGATGAATCTTAATGTTTAATATATATGGATTTTTTTTTTTTTTCCTTAACTAAAAATCAAATCGTCTGAAGTGTGCAATATTTCATATACAGATCAACCAGAAGCCAATCTTGGTTTATTTCTACCCAGTTTCTTCTCCTCTTCTTCTCTTTCCACGTCCCTCTCAGCCTCAAACCTTTGCAAGATCTCTGCTTGTACTTCATCATCATCTATCAATATCTTCTTCATTTCACCACTATTTGTCACTTGTTGCTTATAAGAAAACATATCTTTTCTCAATGGTTTAAACTTACTGTTTATAATATTGTCAGAAATGAATTCTCTGGTCATTGTATCTTCCATGATATGATCCATTTCTAATTGGTGTAATTTTGTGATCTCATTAGTCAAATAATATTCTTTCAAGATATCTTGATCTTGAAGCAATTTGAAAATCATATCTTCATCTATCTCCTTCATCAATCGAATTATCTTTGCCGCTGTGACTCTTTTACTCTTTGAAGGTTTCCGTGCACTCTTTGTATAAATGCTCTCCACTTCTTCTTTCAATGCACCATAAATCCTCTCAAATGGTAACCATAATCGAATTTGTGGTAAATAAACGTGTCTATTAAAAGTGGTAACTGTCATTCCTCTTGTGTATTCCAGTTTTAAAATATCTTTGAAATTGTTTGGTATCAATGTCTTTGTTCCCTCGATTAATGAAACACGTAATGGCGATAACTCTTTGAGTAAATAAAAATGATTATTTCGACAATTATAAGCTTGCACTGATTTATTTTCCAGAAATCTCTTGGAAACACGTTTTTCAGCTTCCTCTTTTTCCTTTCTTGATAATTTGGCAAACTTGTCACCTCCCTTCATTTCATACATAATCTGTTCAACTTTTTTAGAATCAAGTTGTGAACGATATCTTGCTCGAAGTTGTGTATCTGTCATGGCTAAACCGGTAATATCGATATAAAAGCCACTATCAACATCGACGAATCTTGCATCAATGTTATTACGAGCATTTCCATTGGTTCTATGTGTCAAAGACGATGAACAATCGACATAAAATTTCCCAAATCCTTCATTGATATTCTCAACTACTAAACTGTTATTAAACATCAATGAAAATCTATCCAATTCCATCATTGGCATCTGAACATCGATATCAACATCCCATGGGAATGAGATTCCATCCCAATACCACGATAACAAAGATCCATGGGCAATCCATGTGATGATATTTGTCTTATATGTGAATTGTAACCAATTTCTTAATAATCTATGAAGAATAATTCTCTTTTTTTCAGAAACATCATCTAAATCATTTAATGCTGATAAGGATAAGAACCCATTGAAAAACCTCCAATCGTAATGGGCACCTGTTTCTCTCTTTGTTGTTGTTGAAGCTAAGGCAACTTCTTTGAAATGCTTCGATAATTCCATTGTTTCAATCGATGACGAGTATTTCAATGATTCATAATGATTTTCTTGCTTCGAGGTTAATTTCGGTAAAGTTTCATAATCTCGAATTATTTTTTCATAATCATATTCAAATGATGATTCATTCAATTGTAATCGCAAATTTTCATCTTCCAAGATTAAATGATCAATAGTTTCATTTCCAACAAAATTTTGAGCCGGAATATGACTTCTTAAACTTTTAAATTCTTTAATGGGATCAAAAATCACTTTCCCATCTTTGGCATTATTGGTTATGTAATTTGAGAAAATTTCAGTTGATCTTAATTTTTGTCTCTTGTCAGTGAAAACTTCATGTATTCCATCATCAGATAAAAACAATATAGAACTTGGATTTTCAAAACTTGAATACAAAAATGATTTAGCTTGTAATCTTTTCTTATCCAATGACAGCTTCGGTCCAGAATCAATCACATTGAACCCCGGTAAAGTGGACGTATCTTTCAAATTATTCTCTTTCAAATACTCTTCAGAAATCTCTGAGTTTGGAATACAATAATCGGCAATAGTCTTCTTTTTAGATTTTGAAGAAGACTCTTCAGATTTGGTATCTTTGTCTTCCTTCTCATCAAGATCTCTCTTTCCCTCGGGAGCCTTTGGTACAGTCCTTGGGTAGATTAACTCACAAGTGGGTTTTGCCAGTTCATCTAATGCTATATATTGGTTTAAAAGTGTCAAATCTATCCAATCTGACCATTGAAATGGCACATAAATTTTTTTGGAATCATCGTTTAATGTTGGTTCATTTTTAGGGTTCATTTTTTCAAACTCGCCCTTTATGTGATTTAAATAAATGCTGTATGTGAATCTTGGATCAAAACTGAGCAATCTTTGTTCTTTTTGTAATTGTTGGATAGGAACTTCTAATTGTGTATCGACTAAATCATTCTGAAATTTCCAAAATCTCTTATTTGACAAGTCTATTGAGTTCATCATCCTTGATAGTTTCGTGTCAAAACTTGCCTGATGCTTATGAAACCAATCATTAACAAATGTTCTAGCATTTTTGAAATCTAAATTATCAAGTTGACTCAATATAGCATTATCTTTTGATGCTGCGGAAGACATTGAAAATATAAAAATTGAACATAGCTGGAAAAAAATGAGTAATAGTATTATCACTATGCATCTTGAACGTCTGGGTATTGCCACCATATGTCGCAAAAAGGAGCCCTTTCTCTTATTTGACATCTTTCTATGTTTATAAATTATTCGAATCAAATCAAAACAAATCAAAAAAGTATCTGTGTCTTGCGATTCAAAATTTTTTTATTTTGTGTTGTTTTTCGAGTTTTTTTTTTCCTTTCATCATGTTTTGGTATAAGCCATGTTTCATTGATGGCTTAAATAGTGTTGGTTTTTGTAATAGGAGTTGAAGGTGAAGTTATAAACTCATGCTATACAAACAGATATATACGTGTGTTGTCTTTAAAATATGGAAAACCGTTTTGACCTTAAGATAATAATCAGGGGAGAGGGGCGCGGTCAGGGATTATTAGGTCCTTTTGAGGTGCAAATGACGCGTGTTTCTCGTATAAAATGAGCTGAATCAACACACTAACGTCTCGCCCTTCTCGCCTTTTATGAATTCCCATTATCTTCGAGAGTTCACCTTGGTATGAATTTCACGAAACTCTGCATGATTTCAAATAAAATATCAAAGAAGAAAAGGGTATATTTGTAAATATAGATGTAATATAATGGTAATGATATAAATAAAAGAAAAAGAGTGACTTAAATATAAAGATTAATGTTGAATCTTGTTATCATTAAAAGTCTTTGCCTCAGCTCTAATGGCATTATCAACATTGTTTGAAGAAGAACTTTCTTGATAACTTGGTGGTTCATCATCTGGTACACTATAAACGCCGTGTTTCAGTAATGAAGCATCGTCATTATCGGCATCAACTTGACTTTCGACGTCCAAACTTTGATACTCCGAGTTATGATTATTAAATGACCAGTGTACCCTTGATTCAATACCTTCATCTGTACCCGTGATTATAGAAGTCTCATAAACGATATACAACGCATACAACGTTCCTGGGAAATGGAAGAAAAACCAAAGGAATACACCAAGAGCAAGTTGCTTTGAATAAAAACCTTTTCTTATCAAGATCGTTAATGGTGGCATGAAAAACAGCAAGAAGTAAAGAATTAGATCATTTGGATCTAACGTGTAACCCAATATTTGTTGTGTGTTATTGATCTGAGGTCTTGTGGCAGACCAGTTGTCTGGTTGATCGACTGTGGTGGACATCCCTGTATGAGGTAATATAGATCTGAATGTGAATGTATCGATTGATCAATAACAGCGATTAAAAGATAACAAAAAATCTTTTGATTAAAAATAGAAACCGAAATCGAATTAATCTTTTTTTTCGTTTCCACACAAATATACAGACAGAGATAGAGATACAGATACAGATATTAGATATATATATATAGAACAACTGAATGTATTGAGAGATTCTATTTATATAAGAGGAAACCTAGTATTTACCCCATTTGAACAAAGACTGGTTTGGATTGACAAGTTCTCTTTCATTTTCTGGGAAGATAGCACCATACCCAGGACCTAATCCCAATGCAACATTCAAATAAAACAAGAAATCTTCACCTCTGAATCCATATGTTTGTAAACGGTCTTGTGCCTCTTTCAAAGCAGCTTGTGGATCTTTGTGATCACGTTCAATCTTGATGCTTTTACTGGACTCATATTTCTTAATCACTTCTTCCGATGTGGTTTCATCAGAGTAAATTCTAATCTTATCAGGTAAACTGGATGGATCCTTAGAAGCGATAATGGCAACAACTTTACTTATATCTTCCAATTTTGATATTGGGATTTTGGCGTTTTCATCACCAATGAAAGTGACCTTATTTGATTTTGGATCAAATCCAACTGCTCCAATCACCTCATACATCAATGAACCAGGAACAGCGAAAAGACTTGTGGCAATATCCACAGTTTTAATACCTAATTTTCTAGCATTGGCTGAATGATCCTTTTTGGCATTTAAAACTGGCAAAATCTTGGAAAATTCGTCTATATCAACACCAAATTGTGATGGGATGTATAACTTCGCACCACCTTTAATAGCAGCTTTAAGAATGGTATCTAAATCAATTGTAGGTGGACCAACATTGATAAAGACGTCAATATTCTCCAAAGCTTTTTCAAGTGATGCAGATTTTTCAATATCAGCTTGTTTGTAAGTGACCAACTCTGAGTTCGTTTGCTTTGATGCATCTCTTGTAATGGCGATAATTGGTAAGTTGAAATTTTTAGAGAACTCTGGTGATGTCAATGCTTGTAAAATTGGTTTCCCTAAGAACCCATTGGTTCCAAAGATAGCAACTGTTGGTTTAGACATTATTCGTTGTAGGTTAGTGGGGGCAGTGAAATTGATTGAATCTGTAGATTTAGATATATGGATATGGAATTGAACATTGTGGAATGTGGCTCTGTATTTATATTGTCAAAGGAGAAAAAGGGTGTGAGAAAGTCGTGTGTTTTGCGTTTGACTAAAAAATTATTAATTGTGGATGTGACATTACTACATTACTAAGGTGGTCTTGGCGCTATCACCAGTATCACTAGTTAGTCGGTGAGTTGGTTGGTCAATAAGCAATTTGAGCACTCTGTAAACCATTTGAAATTATTTGTACCTTATATCTTCATTTTCCAGATTACTAATAAGAGGTGCTACATCATATAATTTATATATATCTACACTCAATTTCAACTATTCTCACCTTTCTGCTCATCAATTAGTCATCATGATGATATTTACATGAGAAATGTTTCATGGCTATAATCAACGGGTTCCAATTAAATTGACGTATATTAATGCGTTATTCGTAATCATATACATTCAAATGGTTTTTTGATAAGCTGCTTACTTTGAAGATAGTTCATTTATCTGCCATTTCAGATAGATGGCAAGAGAAACAATGGTGGAGATTGAGAGTGACAGCAAAAAACAAATTTATCCCTAATGGATGTATCGCTCAAATGAGAAAACTTTATGAGTCGCGATTATCATTGAAATGTTCACCCTTGAGGATCCCGTGAAATTACTACTCAAGGAGCCTAGAATTTTGAAATTTACGAAAACGTAGGTTAATGAAGATAACATTACTACTTTTTCAAACGATGACCAATCTTTCAAGCAATTCACAAGAGGGCACATCCGCGAATGAAAGTTCTGCCATCTCATTTTTTCCACTTCCCGTCAAACTGGAAAAGGCTTAACAGTTGTAGTAAAGAAATTTAACTAATTTGTACATATATAGTCGAATATGAACAACTAAAGCTACAATTTATAGGGATGGCTGAAACATTTCAGATGTTACTTTTGAGATCTTTCAATGCGTTTTAGGGTTGTTGCAGACATCTCCATTTCCAATATATACTTTCGCGGAGACAATGTTTCTCAGTTGAAGATATTTTTTCAGCAAATTTGCAGATGTCAAATTACAACTGGAAAACTCAACTAGCGAGATCGTCGATATTTCATCACATATTTGGAACCCTGCCAGATCAGTCGTAAGGTATGACAAAGACTCCGGATTCGCCTATGGTCATTTAAAGGGCAATCGCGCTACTTTTACGTAAACAGCGGAATAGAGGTTTATTTACACCAGTCGTTATATGGAGAAGATGAGATTTGGACATCTGGAATCGTCTATTAATACATCATGACTGTATATTAAGTCTGTTGAACATTTTCAAATGATGGAATGTCAATACTTACCTTGTATAAAAGGGAACGAAAAGGAAAACATTTGTACATAAAAAAATGGAAGCTTACATTAACCATTACTGGAAGAAACTGTTTGAACCCTCATATGGTCCGGGTGAAAATCTTGTCCCAAAATTTTTCTCTAAGTTTCAGCTTTACAGCTGCTGAACCCAATTTGGACTTATGGAATTCTCTTCTGATTCTTTCCAATTCCGGTTTCACCATTGTGATTCTGACCTCTGACCAATCTACCCAAGCTGTCTTTTGGAATTTGCCATCTGCCTTGGTGAACAATAATTTTTCTCCACCTTCAATCAATATACAGTCCCAGGATGTGAAGTCTGTACGGGCAACTGTCGCATCTACATTGGGATAACTTATTAACTCAATTTCAATAAACTGATGACTTACAAGGCAAAAAACCATTATGTGCTTTTTATTCTTGAGTATTTTGGGTACAAGAAGAGTATCGTTCACATAGTCTATCGCAAAAGCCTTTTCTCTGTTGGTTGGACATTTATAAGTATTTTTGTGTTCAATCAATATTCTGAACCTATTTGATTGGCAATCAAACTCAACGATCTCAAATTTTTCAGACCAATCACACAAGTAATAGATTTTTTTCCATTTTGAATGATAACAAGTTGATATTGAATTTCCTCTTGGTATTCCGGTGTATCCTGAACGAGTGTAATTAGTTGCAGGCAACAGTAGCTCCCATTCTTCTTCTTTGATATGAAATTTCCAAACTTCATCGGTTAGAATAAACGAGTTTTTAAATGATTTTTTTGCCTCTTTCATTCGTCTTCCAGTGAGCTTCTCTTTGTTTTTGAGTACATCTAATATTTGAATGTATTCCTCTTTTGGAATGTTTTCTGTCGCAATGAAGCCACCAAAAACAAGGTAAAATTCACCATCTGGAACATAGGTGATTACTGACTTCATCCGAAAACCAGGTACTGGTCGTTTTGGAATTTCAACCATTGTTGACTTCCAAAACACATCAAACAGACATTCCGTCTTAACAGCTTTAGGTGGTTCAGATGGATAATGGTAACTTTCATATTTGATACAGGGGTACACAAAATAAAACAGGCCCGACAATCTCAGCAGTAGGTTTTTAGATTTCCCCTCAAAAGTATGAACATTTTTGTCCCCAAGATTTCGAAGTAGTCTCCGATCCGTATCTGTTAGACCTTCAGTATTTCTATCAACCCTTATACCTATGTCACGAAGTTCGGAAATGGGAATGTCTTTGAGATTCCTTATTGCTTCAGCTACAAGCACTTTATTCCTATTTGAAAAGACAACTCGAAATTGTCTTGAATCTTTAGAGTCATCACTTGAGCCTTCAAAAGTCCCTCTGGTATCGTAACAAAATACATAGGCAGAACTTATGTATTCATGAATTATTTTGGTATTACTGAAAACTATCTCATTTGAAAAATTTATTTCAGGTATAGCTGTAATGGTTGAAACAAGCGAAAAATTCAGAGTGCTTCTGGGTCTCATGATGAATCCTCTATGTTAAGCTAATGACTGTTATGACGAATACTTAGTGAAACTGATGTGATTTATGGGTATAGTCACCAGCATAAATTATATTTTCATATTTTTGCTTTTGCAAGTTTTCCCTTTTATGTGCTATGCTCTAGAATCAAAACATTGGATCATCGATTAAGTACACACGCAGTTATTGAAAAACTTGTGGGAATTTTCAATTGATTGAATAAAAGGCTGAGAAGCTACAATTTAAAAATTCAGAGCGTAATATTGTATCTTCGTATGCTGGTCAATGTTACTCAATTACTATATAAAGAAAAAGTTTGCAACTCAAGTTTGACTTTTGTTTGACTTCGCCTTCGATAGATATCACCAAACAAAAATTCTCAAAGCCTCATATAGTCAACCTCAAAACTTATCCCAAAAATGACCTCTACGAGTCGATTTTCCAGCTGGTGAGACCAAATTTGCCTTAAAAAATTCGTTTCGGATTTTTTCTAGTTTCGGATTCAACAATTTCCTCTTTACATCATACCAATTTACGTATGCCGTATGCTGAAATTTGCCATCTGCTTTTGTGAATACTAAATGTTGATGATTTATTAAAGCACAATCCCAAAGTAAAAAATGTGTACAATCGATCATCGTAGTTGTAATGGGGTAATCTATTAACTCAATTTCAACAAATTGATGACTTACAAGGCAAAAGACCAATATGAGATTCTTTCCCATTTTACTCATAGGTATAAGAAGAGTGTCGTGCTCTATGTCTAAGACACAATTGTGTCTCTGCTCCGCTGGGTAAGAAGAAACATGCTCATAATCAATCAATTTTATGAACTCATTGGTTTGATTATCAAACTCAAATATTGTCTTTGTCGCTTTTTCAAACCAGCTACATAAATAGTAAATTTTTTCTCTTGTCGAGTGATAGTACGCTGATATTATGTTTCCTCTTGGTCTTGGATCTAATTCTGGTAGCGAATCCACCAAATCAGATGCTGGTAGCACTAATTCCCATTTCTCATCTTTGATGTAAAATTTCCAAACTTCATTGGATTTCAATATTGAGTTTTCAAGATACTGTTCAATGTCTTCAATTGGCTTATTGTAAAAGGGTTCCTTGTCTTTCAATATGTTTACAGCTTGATTATATTGCTTTTGGGGAAGACTTTTTGCAGCTACTACTCCACCATAGACAACGTAAAGTTCATTTTTGGGAACATAAGTGATTAATGGATTTATCCTTAAAACAGGCACTGATTGTTCCAGCGTTGTTGATTTCCAAAACACTTCAAAATCGCATTCCTTCTTGACATCTTTAGGTAGCCCAGCTGGGTAATCGTGACCGTCATATTTGATATAGGGGTACACGAAATGGAAGAGACCCAGCATTCTCAGCAGTAGGTCTTTAGTTTTTGCCTGATAATAGATGACCTCCTCACCAAGATTAGAAACCAGTACGAGATCCTTATGTGTTATCCCCTCAAAAGTTTGATCAAGTCGAATATCTATACGACGAAGGTCATCAATCAAGATGTCTTTGATGTTGTCTACCGCTCTAACTGCAGGCATATTATTTCTTCTCATGAAGACTTTTCGAATTTTTTGGGAGTCACACGAGGAATCAAAAGAGGCTTGTGACTCATTTGATAAGTCAGTAGAAAATAGGTAGCCATCTCCTCTGTTCCGAGAGTTGGTGGATTCATTTCCTCTTTCTTTTGAAATACTAGCTTCAGATGTTGTTATCAACGTTGTAACCAACTTAACTTTCACTTTTGTTTTAATTAACATTTTAAAACTCACAGTATCAGATGATCAATAACTGAAAGCTGGATTTTTAAATTGATACAATCTATGTGCAAGACCAGCATAACCTTAGTTTTTTTATCTGTTTTGATTTAATTCTATACTATGCTATACGATCAAAACATAAAAATATCTCAATGAAAGCTTAACTACCACCATGACTTCAGGACAAATGAGGTCTGAGTTTTAGTATATCATTGTCAATCTTACCTATGACTGTCTATACTGATTATTGGAGAACGGGAGTAATAGTAGCTAGTATAAGGGGAAGACAAAAATTGTACTTAAATATAAATTTTGCAACTATTTTTCAGAACTATAGATTGAATTCTGCTCCTTAAAAAATTTAATCAAATACAAAGACGAAAGTAAACGCCAAAGAAAGGATTCAAAAATAGATTTCGTTTGATAGAAGCCACTCATATGCGATATCAAAGCAGTAACGGAAAATACCTCGTTCGAAAAAAAATACTGCGTCAACAAACAATAAAAAGGAAATGAGAATAGTGTTAAAGCAAGAGTGGCTAGGGTAGAAAGCCGCTCATACTAAGCTCAAACAGACTGATTCTTATACCTTTCATCACAATTTGAGGCGGACTGAGATAATCTGAGAAATTGAAGAAGACAATGAAGTCCCAGATATAGAGCAAAAAAGTTCAACTCATAGTTGCGGTTCACTAGATGTAGATACATGTAAGTGATATGGAAAGCTTGTTGCGGTACATATATTTACCGACTGTAGACTTTTGTAATCTGTGTAGTCTTGTACGAAGAGATTACTTACAGTAACTACATATCCACTTGAAAAGAATCAGTTATGCAACTGAGCTGTATTTAAATCAAAAGCTAAAAGTTGCTCCATTTGAACAAAGACTCATTTGGATTGACAAATTCTCTTTCATTTTCCGGGAAAATAGTACCATACCCAGGACCTAATGCCAACGAAACATTCAAATAAAATAGGAAGTCTTGTTCTCTGAAACCAGATTTCTGTACACGGTCTTGCGCCTCTTTCAAGGCAACTTGTGGGTCTTTATGATCACACTCAAACTTGACGCTTTTGGCAGATTCGTACCTCTCAACCACTTCTGCTGCTGTGGTTTCATCAGAAAAAATTCTGATTTTATCCGGTAAACTTGATGGATCCCGGGAAGAGATAATGGCAACAACTTTACCTATATCCTCTAGTTTTGATACTGGAAATTTAGCGTTTTCATCACCAATGAAAGTGACCTAATTTGATTTTGGATCAAATCCAACCGCCTCGATATTTTCATATAAGAATGAACCAGGAACAGCGAAGAGACTTGTTGCGATATCAACCGTTTTGATACCTAATTTTCTAGCATTGACTGAATGTTCCTTTTCAGGGTTCAAAACTGGCAAAATCTTGGAAAAATCATCCACGTCAACACCGAACTGTGATGGGATGTATAATTTAGTTCCCACTTTGATAGCTGCTTTAACAAGAGTGTCTACTTCAATTGATGGTGGGCCAAGTGTTGCTGGACCAACATTGATAAACACATCAATTTTCTCTAATGCTTTTTCAATGGATGCAGGTTCTTCAATATTAGCTTGTCTGTAAACTACTAATTCTGAATTCTTTTGCTTCGATGCATCTCTTGTAATTGCAATAATTGGTAAACTGAAATTTTTCGAAAATTGAGGTGATGTCAATTCTTGTAAGATTGGTTTACCTAAAGATCCATTGGCTCCAAAGACTGCAACTGTTGGTTTAGCCATTTTTCTTTCAAAGGCGTTAAATATATGAAGACTTGTTCAAGAGGTGCACAATTTTGTTAGCAACGTTGTACAACTTGTGATGTAGCCTTGAATTTATAAAGGCATATGGGAAAACGTCCTGTGCTTTTACTTTCGTTCGTATTTAGCTTACTAACGAAGGAGGGTGAAAGCGGAGGGCGATTTTATTATTGGCTGCATTTACGAAACCTTTTCACGAGATTTCACTAAGATCTGCACGCTTCTGATGTAACCTGGAATGGAATGTTAACTGAGCCGTTCGGATACCACCAACCTAATCTCTCTTGAACCTGGTATTTTTCACTGCGTATTCGCATTTTGTGAACTACCATATTGACATGATTTTGGTTTATAGATGTCGACTGGTTTGCCCTAGCTAAGACCTTTGAAAGTCTACCATCTTCTATTCACCATTTCTAATTGGAAGAGCTTGGCTTCTTCTGGTCGATCAGGTGAACAATGTAAATCGTGCAGCAATTTTTGAGAGGCATCCCAGTAATTCTCTCGTTTTATATCGTTTTATTTCGTTTTATATCGTTTTATATCGTTTTATAGCTTAATTGGATTTCATTAATCAGCGAAGAACACATATTTGAACATGTTTTGCTATAAATTGCCATGTAACGCCTTCTTCTGTATTGCCTCACATATATAATTATCTATCAAACTGAGTTGTTTATCACATTATACATAAGTTGCAATAACAATGGTCTATACATACTTTATTAGCGCTGGGAACAGAGGAATTGGTTTATCTATCGTCGAAACTTTGGCACAGAAGGATGGTGTCAAGATCATCGCTTCCGCAAGAAAGCCAGAATCTGCCACTGAATTAAAAAAGTTGGCTGATAGTACCGGTAAGATTGAGATTGTGAAATTGGACGTTTCTTCTCAGGAATCAATTGGTAAATTAGCTGCACAATTGGAAAAAGTTGCTCCAGAAGGAATCGATTTCTTTATCGGGAATGCTGGTATTGTATCTCCTTTTGCAAAAGCGATTGAAACTTCTTATGAGACATACAAAAGTGTTTTCGACACCAATCTTTTTGGAAATATATTTGTTTTCAAAGCAGTTTACCCATTTTTATTGAAGAAAGATACAAGAAAGGTTGTTTTCACTTCCAGTGCAGCTGGGTCTTTAACAGGATTCATTGGTATCTCTCAATCAGCCTATGGTGGGTCCAAGGCAGCCCTCAACTATATTACCAAGTGTTTATCTGTTGATCACGGAGCTGAAGGTTTCACGTTTGTTGCATTTCATCCGGGACTTGTCCAAACCGATATGGTTCTGGGTATGCTTGATGACTTAGATCCGGAAATAGCTAAACAATACGTCATTTTGAGTCCAAAAGAGAGCGCCGAAGCATTGGTGAAAGTCTATGACTCGATCGACAATTCATACAACGGAAAGTTCTACAATTATGATGGCACTGAGTATCCATTATAATTTCGTTCGCTGCTTCTGCTTTCGGGTATTGGCTTCTTTGGACTTATTTTGAATTTAACTTCATGCCTTGTGAACGTGTTGTGAACAAGTCCTTTTGAAAGAAAGAACCCATAATTTATCACAATATATCGTAATAGATTGTATAGAATAGCTTTGTTTAGAAAATTTTTCAATTGAAATAGGTTTCATGTAGAAAGTAAAATGCCTGTGTCAAACCCTTTAATTTGAGCGAGCACTTCATACTAATATCATGATCACCCCAACGGAATCATCTTGATGTTGCTGAAATGCTTCAGCCCTCACAACACTTTTGCTCGTGATGATTATTCTTGTGAATTTGAGATTTTTTTTTTATCAAAAAAAGCAAATTTTCCTGAACAAGGCAACACAATCTTACTATCAATACCCCAGATTAGTTCCACTGAAAATTATGACTTCCGAGGGTTGTCCGCAGACCTCGAAATTTTTTGATCAAGATCTTATGTGGCTTACTCTTTTGGCCATTGAAGACTGAACTCAAAGTACTTGATGTCCACTGAGGATCTTAGTCTAATACGATGAGATTGCCTATCATGCGCACTTCCAGCATGCTTATTATCTCGTTTTATTTCGCTTCACAGTTTAATTGATAATCAATCGAGTTTGATTAATCAGCAAAGCATACAGATATAAACCTGTGTAAGGAAGGCTGGGGAACGATGTATTTGCCCATACATATATATCTTCTCAGATTCCAGATGGCTCGAAGCACCATACATAAGTTGTTATAATAATGGTTTATACGTACTTTATTACCGCTGGTAACAGGGGAGTTGGTTTAGCTATCGTCGAAGAGTTAGCAAGCAAGGAAGGTGTCAAGATCATTGCTTCTACACGAAATATAGATTCATCCACTGAATTGAAAAAGTTGGCAGTCAGTACCGGAAAGGTTGAGATTGTGAAGTTGGATGTTTCTTCGCAAGAATCGATTGGTAAATTAACTTCCCAGTTGGAGAAAGTTGCTCCAGATGGAATCGATTTCTTTATCGGAAATGCTGGAATAACAACTTCAGTTTCAAGGGCAATTGATATTTCTTATGAGACATACAAAAATGTCTTCGATACCAATCTTTTCGGAAATATATTCGTTTTCAAATCAATATACCCATTTCTATTGAAAAGAGGCACAAAAAAGGTTGTCTTCACTTCCAGCGCAGCTGGTTCTTTGACCGGATTCCTTGGACTGTCTCAAGCGGCTTATGGTGGGTCGAAGGCAGCTCTCAACTTTGTCAACAAGTGTTTAGCTGTAGATCATGGTGGTGAAGGTTTCACATTTGTTGCTACACATCCAGGGCTTGTTGAAACAGATATGGCGTTGAGTGTTTTAGCAGATTTCGCTCCGGAAGTAGTTGAAGGTATGCCCATGTTGACTGTCAAGGAGAGTGCCTCAGCATTGGTGAAACTTTATGACTCTATTGAGACATCGTACAACGGAAAATTCTATAATTATGATGGCACTGAGTATCCATTATAAACATAGTTGTGCTGGGTTGATTTCCAAAAGTTGACTTTTGCGAGCTTATTTTAGTCATTATATTGTGAATGAGCGTTCAATATATATTTAAGTTCATTTAATAAATTGCATCTGTCGGGAACGAATTCTTAATTGAAAGTAATCAAGTTGAAAAAATCAAATATCTATCTTTGAGCAAACACATTCTGTTAGAGATGATGACTAGCTTCATGAAAAGCGTCTTATGAATTGGTTTTAAAAATTTTGAGCAGCCACAACTCTTATGATTATTATCATTGATTTAAAGTTTTTCATGAAAGCTTAGCGTTTTTTTGATCAAATGCTTTGTAAGAGATTAGGTAATTCTTGTTGTTCTGAACTGTCCATTTCAAACACAAGAAGTAAAGAATAGTGGAAATTAGATACTAGGAGCAATTAACCCAATGTCTCAACAAGACTAATCTCAAAGCCGTAATCTGTTACGAACAATGTAGTTGACTTTTAGGCGAGACACAAACTCCGAGAAGACAATAAATTCCCGAGCCCACAAAGAAAAAACACAAAAAAATATTGCAGATTTAAAATCTGGAGATCACATACTTGAAATGTATTTATGTATACATTCGTGTTATAGAAGATCAAGATCCATGGGCGTGTTAATCAAATGAGGAAATTTGATGATTTACCAGTAGAATTGAAGCTGCGAATTGTTGAATTTTTACCGCTCAAAGATTTGATAATCTTACGAAACTTGAGTCCCTTGTTATCAATTATCATTAATGAGTTCTTACATCAATCAATAATTATCAAGAGTGAAGATGTCGGTTTCGTGTCCTTCTCAAAGAGACAAATCCTGCCTATATCATACAATTACAAAGTCAAATCTGTACAGTTGCCAGAGGTCAGAAGGTTAAGGGCGTTACAATATTTGATGAGTCAAAATGATTCTTTCAATAGTTTGGAGAATTTGACGATGTATGGTGGTTATGAAAGCGGTAATTTCCATTTCCCTACTTTACGGAAGTTGGCCATTGATTACGTTCCAGTTTCGAGTAACTCCTTGGTTCATATTGACCAGCGCTTTCCCAATTTAAATTCACTCTCTATACGGAATGCAAGTGAAGCGGAAACTACATATGTTCATATTGATGATTTGACACTACCAAGATTACAAAAATTGGAGCTTGATGGTATAAGTTTCAATGATAAAGTCATTTTTGAAAATAATTTAGCTCGTTTGAGAAATTTGAAACAATTGAAGATTTGTTCAAATCAAAATGATTTGGTGTTAACAGCTGACTTTCCAAGTATTACAGAGTTGGAATCAATACTGAATAAATATCTTATGTTGCCGCCTTCAAGCTTGTCAAATTTGAAATCATTGATAACTGATAAATGTTTCATATATGATATACATGAGTTTTGTAAATTATCAGTTTTAACAAAGTTGAAGCATCTTCAAATTTTGTGTCCCATCTATTCTTTCAGCGCAACAACCTTATCAGATTTACCAATGCATAGTATTCCAGATTTGAGCTATTTGGAATTACATAATGTTCAGATCTCAAGATCTTTTGAGAAATTAACGACTTTGAAAATTATAAAATTGGAAAGGTGTCAGATTCTTGTTGATGACCCCTTCCCCAATTGTCGTGAGCTTGAGCAGTTACAAACGTATAATTGTACATTTAAAGATTTCAAGTGGATTTGCAATTATCCCAAATTAGATTATTTACAATTGAAACAATTAGTCTCTAAAGCGAATTTTGTTTCATTACCAGATTTATCAATGTTGAAAATAACAACACTTGATATATCAAATGATAAATCACATATAAACTTCCAATATTTAAATCTACCGTTCTCATTGAAAACGATTTATTTAACAATACAGTCTTCAAAAACAAAAGGTATTCCAAACAAATTTCCTTCAATAATTGGTGAATTTTTCATTGCGAACAGAGTTGCTCAATTCAACTACCTGTTACTTGATTTTAACATTGAGGAAGAAATACCAAACAGGTTGAAATTTTTTTTAACTCATTGAAATTGTTTGACCATTTCATCACATCTTTGCTTAACTTTGTTAGAATTGATTCTAGCCAACCAATTCTTCAAGTTTGGATATTGGTTATCGAAATTGACCAGTTTTCTTTCAAAGCAAAATTCAACTTGGAATGATAACATAATGTCAGCTCCTGATAATTTATTACCGATGAAGTAATTTTGATTCTCCAACTTGCTTTCCAAGAAATCCATATTGGAAATCAATTCTGGTATATAAAATTTTTCAAGTAAACTTTCAAAGGCCTTACCATCACCATTGTCAATTCCCCATTTATCACTTAATTCAAATACAATCATTGCAGTTAATATAGGTTGTAATGTTCCCTCGGCATAATGTAGATAGTAACCCAAATCGATTTGACCATCAGCATCTGTTGGTGTCAATTTATTCTCTTTATCAAATTTTGATAAAACGTATTCTGTGATGTACCCACTTTCACCAATGACTTTCCCATCAACACTTATGACAGGTGATTTGCCCAACGGATGAATTTCCTTCAATTCAGGAGGTGCCCTCATTGTCTTATGATCACGTTCAAATATTTTCAATTCATAATTAACATTCAATTCTTCTAATAACCACAAGATACGATGTGAACGAGAATGGTTCAACCAATATAAGATCACTTTTGGTTGCTTTTCAGTGCTCAATTCTTCACTCGCCATACTGTTTGTTACTAGTTGCGTGACTTGTTTGTTGGAGTCGTTGTTGTTAATGTTATGTACGATGGGGATGGTCACTATATATAAGGAGCAAGAAAAAATAACTAAAGAATCTAGAGCGAATCGTTATATTAGTAATACGGTATAGAACGGATTGTCATGATACACATGATACGACTCCATTCAATTCTCCAAGTTGATTCTGATAAAGATACCATCTCAAGTCTTAGTTTAAACGTATCATCAACAACTACTGATGAGCACTAAGTTTTCAAACTTGTAGCAATAGGTCACGTGATAAACAACTGTGGCGAAAATTGATGAAATCTTAAATTGACACACACAGTCGGTGGAGGTTTAAGCTTAAATGCTTTTCTTTCAGTTCTCGCAGTGACCCAAAAAGTGCCACGGCAAGGATAAACGCGTAAGTATGGATGGACGATTCCATTAAAACGACCCAATTCAACACTAGAATCTGAAAAATGAGCTGACGCTAGCGTCTAGAATTCATGTGAATACTATGGAATACGAAAATATTCCAGAATTTAATGAATGGGCAGATTTGAAAAAAGGTGACTGTGAACTTTTTGCTTGTACTTCACACTTAGTTGTCTTTTCAAAATTTATTCATATAGAATGAAAAATAGATAAAAATGTAAACATAAACTACAAGAAACAAACCTTTACACTATACTCATTGATAACTCTTGACGATTTCATCACATTTCAACTTTGTTTCATTTGATTCAATCATCTTTACCCATTTTTTCAAATTTGGATAAGGTTTATTAAGAACGATTCTCTTACCATTGAAACAAGCTAATACCGGGAACGACATCAAGATATCGGCACCTGTTAATTTCCCACCTGCGAAATAATCTTTGTCCTTCAATTGGGCTTCTAAGAAATCCAAATTCAAATACAATTCTGGTAAATAATACGAATCTAATATCAAATCAATCAACTTGTTACCAACCATTTTCACAGCCCATGGGATTTTCGCTCTAGCCTTGTTAAGAACCAACACTGATACTAATAAAGGTTGTAAACTTCCCTCTGCATAATGTAAATAATAATTCATATCAATGATGCCATCTTTATCCGTTGGTGTCAATTTCTTCTCCTTGTCAAATTCAGATAATATAAATTGAGTGATGTAACCACTTTCACCAATCACTTTCCCATCAACACTTATGACAGGTGATTTACCCAATGGATGTATTTTGCGTAATTCAGGAGGTGCCCTAAACGATGCATCACGTTCAAAAACCTTCAATTCATATTTAACATTCAACTCTTCTAATAGCCATAATATACGTTGTGAACGGGAATAATTCAACCAGTATAATATGACTTCTGACGTTTGTTCGTTGGCTTTTGTATCGACTGACATTGACATTGAGATTGTGATTGCTTGATTGTTTGTTTGAATCAAGGGAGGGGATGCCAGAGTAATATTATAATAGAACAATTAGGAATGCGACTACTTTATATACTTCATGTAGCTGTTGTGATTGTTTGAATAGCGAAAGAAGATGCGAAAAAGCAAGACAGATTCGGAATGCACGTGAAGAAGATTGCTTCTTCTTGCCGAGAGAAAGAGAGAGATGGAGATACTGTGTGGGGTTTGGGCGTTGCATTGATTAACAACAACAGATCGGCTTTCTCAAATGTGTTTGGTTAGTGTCATTGTGGTTCCAGTATAATGCAACGGCCGTTGTTGACAATAGGCTAATCTTTCTATTATTATTGCTAGTCGTCGTCTTGTTGTTGTTGTTGTTAATGGTTAAATAGTGTAAAAACAACTTTTTCTTTGTGTGGTGAAAAATTGTAAACATGGTGAATCTTAACAACAACAACAACAACGAACGACATAATGACGAAGAAACTGAAGATTCGAAAGTCAAAAGTACTGACCTCTACAAAGACACCAGATGCAACACCAACAGCACAAGCAATCAAAACAACATCATTTCATTCTTCTCCATTGAACGATTTCCTCACTCCATTCAAACCAGCCCCAAACCAATGGATAGTCAAATATATAGTGATCATATTTGCCATAATAATACGCTGTGCAATAAGTCTTGGTTCTTATTCAGGGGAACTGACACCTCCTATGTATGGTGATTTCGAACTGCAAAGACACTGGTTAGAAATAACGCAGCATTTACCTGTATCCAAATGGTATTTTTATGATTTACAATACTGGGGGTTGGATTATCCACCATTAACACTGTATCATTCTTGGATAATGGGCAAGATTGGATCAACGATAAATCCAACATGGTTCATGCTTGAATCATCAAGGGGGTTTGAATCACCAGATTTGAAAACTTTTATGCGTTGCACGTCATTGATTTCAGAATTGATTTTTTTATTCCCACCAATTTTACAATACATCAATCATATCAAGACTGGTAAGACCCCAATTGATCAAGTTGTGATATTGGGACTGATTGTTTTCCAACCATGTTTGATTCTTGTAGATCATGGACATTTCCAATATAATTCAGTGATGTTAGGTTTATTCTTATCAAGTATAAATAATTTACTAGATGATAATTTGATATTACTGAGTTTTTTCTTTGTGCTAAGTATTGGATTCAAACAAATGTCATTGTATTATTCACCATTCATATTTAGTTATTTACTAGCCCTATGCATTAACAAGGACAAACTGGGCAAGAGTTATAAAATTGATTTCATTAAATTGTTTAAAATAGGATTCACAGTGATTTTAACATTTCTCATATTGTTAACACCATTTTTATTACAAGAGTCACCATTGTTACAATTGAAACAAGTATTAATCAGGATCTTCCCCTTCAATAGAGGAATCTTTGAAGATAAAGTTGGTAATTTTTGGTGTTCAACAAATTTGATCATCAAGTACAAGACCATATTTACCAATGAAGAATTATCCAAACTCTCACTATTATTAACAATCATTTCATTCACACCATCGTGCTTAATAATATTCATCAAGCCATTGAAACAAATCTTAATCTTGGGATTCATAACAACCTCATTATCATTCTTCCTCTTTAGTTTCCAAGTGCATGAAAAGACAATCTTAGTCCCGTTATTGCCAACATTATTACTTTTCAACAATTACAACTGGATAGTTTCATGGTTCTCGAACTTTGCATTGTTCAGCTTATACCCATTATTACAACGGGATCAATTGTCGTTCCAATACTTGTGCATGGGGGTATTGTTCAATTGGTTAATCGGGAATTTGAATTTCATCTCAAGACTATTACCTAACGTGTTCATCCCAGGTCCAACATTGTCGAAAAAATTGACAAGCAATTCGACACAATTACTGTTACCGGAATCATGGATTTGGAGATTGATTATTATTGGATCTTATTTAATCGCTGGTGTTATTCATTTAGTGACATTGACAATGGACCCACCTTCAAGATATCCAGATTTATGGGTCATTGCTAATACTACATTGTCATTTATCGTATTTGTCATTTTTTATCTTTGGTGTAATTATGAAATTGTTAAAATTGCATACTTTACATAATTTATAAATTAATTTTTCAAAAACACTTATATATATATATCGGATTATAAACATTCAGGTAACGTGACTTTTAAACTCCTATTCAGATCAAATAACCCCCAATGAGATTCCCAGCCTCTTGATTCTTCATCATATAATTTTTTCCATGGTTCATCAAACAGTTCAAACCAAAAATATTCAATTTTCAGTTTGTTCAGTTTACAAAGAAATGAATTTAAAAAAATTTGTAAATTCAGTATAGAAGCCATTGAATCTTGGAAATAACCACCTTCTGTTGGCCAACCAACTTCTGAGATGAAAAATTTTGAACCTAAATTTTTAATGGCATCTAATGTGTAATTTGTCGCGGTCAGAACTGGCAACCCTTTTAAAAAAGGTTGAAGATTAACACCACTAATTGCAGAATTTGGTATCGTTTGCAATGATTTAGAAAATTCACTTGTACCAACTGGTATAATATCAGTGCCACCAACATCTTTATTGATCATATCTAAAACGGTCAACAAGATCTTATTCAATTCCAGTTCTGTCTTATCATACCTCAATAAAACTTCATTACCAACCATGACAGATTCGATCAAATGCCTTGGATATTCTTTGACGATATTATTCAACGTCAATAGTTGTTGATTATTACTCCAATCATTTGAATTGATCCAGACACCTAAAATTACAGTCATATTAACACCAAGATCTTGAATAGCATCCAATGTGAACCTCAGTTGTTCACATTGTAATCCATACAATCTTATCCTTGTTGTAATTTTTGAAAGAGTGGCAATATCTAACAAGACGTCATCCATGTTTACACCACAAACTGGGGAAATAACATTAGCAGGTGCATAATCAACCCCATAAAAGACATTCTTCAATGAGTTATTAGTCATAATGGATTTGATCTTTGCATTTTTGTGATATTTAGGATTGATATTTGCAAATGAATTGTATAAAATTATATTAGAATCAACCTTCGGAGATGGAAGAGATAATTCTTGTTGTTGTTGTTGTGGATCAACAAATTTCATATCAATATCATATCGATCAATCAAATCATAAATGGTACTTATTCTATCAAACCGTGAAATTCTATGGAAATAATTTCTTGTTGTTGTTTCTGTCCCATTATAAAATGTCCAACAAAACAGGGATAACACTGAACAACAAGTTACTAAGGAAACAATTAACACGATGATGAAAATTATCCATTTCCAATTGTGATTCTTCTCCTCTTTATATGCGCTTATTTGCTTTGATTGATAATTCAACTTCTTGGTTGAATCCAACTTCCGATAATCAGAAACAATGGGACTTGGATTTGGACTAACTCTGTCAATTTGTGTGAACAGTTGACTTGTGATTTGATCTTCTTTGAAAAAAGGATTATGAATAGTTTCATTCAATAGAATCGAATAACCAGCAGCGGTCTTTCCTTCGATATTGTTGAAAGTTATTGGTGAAACGCCATCTGTCTCTGTAGAACTACTGAACCATTCCTTTGTTTGGAAATCTCTCATCAAATTGTCATCTTTAACGACAAATTCTTTTGAAATGTCGCATTCTATTCTCAGTGCTTCAATCTCACTTATACCGATAGTTGGGACTTCATTTGGAGATAAGATTACTTTTTTGATGGTGGAAGCTGCTCTACTCACTAAACTTTTACTTCTTTGTAAACCGGCACGGTTTGTTGACTCTTCTTCTTCTTCTTGGATTTTAACTCTTGATATTTCCTCAATTTGCCTCTCCAGAGTTTCCAAGATCTCTCCTTGTATATCTTTGACTGGCGTCGTGCTATCGATGTCATCTTGTATAATTTCCATTGTTGGCTCAGGATCTTGATTCTTACTCAATTTTAACAAGCTCCTTGTTATTGAAGGGCGTTTGATTAAATCAGTACGAATGTCGCCAGCCAGTTCAAATTCTTCCTCATAATGTTCAAGTGCGTAGTGGTCCAAGATGTTGTTACATTGATCATCTTCATCTTCATCTAATTCATCAATTGTTGGAATATTATTATTTTTTGAAGATTTTTTATCAGTATCCTTCTTATCGATTTCATCTTTATGGGAAACAAAAGGGTTAGGGGAGATATTAACAAACATCAATAAGGGTTAAAAGGGTCAGCGTACCACTCCCTGTTGATTGTGAGACTTGCACTTGCCATGCTTCTATATCAATTACCGAAGACATTATTATAAATCACACACACACATATATATATATATATTTATATAGATAATAGATCCATTGGCGGTTAAATTTAATAATAACCAAATTTATATAATCGAAAAAAAAACAGCAAATCAAAACTTTGACAGGGAAAAGCACAAAACACATACAAAAACACAATCACACAATTTATTTCAATCAGTGACAAGCCAATGAATCTTCATCACCGTTATTATTATCCTGTTGATTGAATAAATAATGACCAACCAGTGATCCAACACATAAACTAATCATGATCCAGTAATTGAAACTCATAAATATCAACATCAACAAGAAACTTAGGAAAATCTTGACACCGTACAATATTGAATCAATTGTTCTGTATTTTTTCAAGCTTTTACTGTTATGATTTGGTATTGTAGAATCTAATAATCTCGGTTTAATTCTTCTTAAATACCTGGATGTGAGTCTCTTGTAGAATTCATAACCAATACCTAACAAGATTGTGAATAATATTGACAAGATTAAATCTTGTCTATTCTTAATATGCCAACTCTTCGTCAAGATACAATAATCTTCATATTCCCATGTTAACATCATCTTTTCATGAGAGAGTAGATTAATTAGTATATATATATCTATATTGATAATAGTAATGGTGGTGTGAAATAAAAAGTTCATAATCAGGATACAAGTCAACTTACACTCATTTTACAAGAGTTACCTCCCATATGACCATGATCAGGCATATCCATGTCCATATCCATTGAATGCATTGAATGATCCATTTTTAAATATTGTTAATCAATCAAGCGTGTCTCTTGTCTTGTGTATATAAATTAAACGGTATAATTAACAGATAACAGTTTTTCTTCAATGTTATTCCAATACTAATGTTACACACGAGCAAATTATCATTACACACCTGAATAGTGTTACGCCAGGATACTGTTATACAATTCCAAACCAGATCAATAACTCTCGACGGGGCACAGCAGTTGAATCATACAACATGAGGGTATAAACGACAGTTCAATGCCAATCTAACTCAAAGTCTTGTACTCTTGTTGTATGCCCAATATCCGGTCTTGTACCGGTCACACACCGGTGCTGCAAACCGACCCTTTGTGTGTTTTTTTGGGATTCAAATTTTCTTCTTTTGATTAAAGAAGAAGAAGAAGAAGAAGAAGAAGAGCAAACAAGAGATTAAAAACACAAGATGTCGAATACTTATTTATTATGGAAAAGGTCTATAATGACCGGTGTCGGGATCATGGGTACCGGTATATTATTGTTCAAGTTCACAACACCAACAGAGGAACAATTAATAGCTAAATTATCACCAGAATTAAAGCTGGATTATTATAAAAATAGAGATTTACGTAGAAAGGAGCAAGAAGAATTGATGAAATTGGTAAAGATAACATCTGCTTCGAATGATCCAATATGGAAAACAGGAGATTTACAAAACCCATGGGATAAGAATAGTACTGGTAGATCCATGTTAGTTGTTAAAGAAGAATTTGATAGGGAACAAGCACAATTATTACAAAAGCAGGAATTGGAAAAGAACAAGATCCAGATTGAAGAATTAAACAAGCAAAAAAACATTCAAGATAATAAAAGAAAAGGATGGTTTTGGTGATTTGATTTGATTTGATTTGATTTGATTTGATTTGATTTGATTTGATTTGATTCAGTTACCTTCTTGTTGATGATGGCCAAACCATTCTTTCCCTGCTCATAGCATTCCAAACACTTGAAACGTTATTAAATATATAATCTGATGCAGTTGATGTTGTTATTGTACTATTTGTATTGTTATTTGAAGTTGTAGAATGAACTTGTTTATTTGCCTCATCAACGGCATTAACAATGTTTCTTATATTTGTATCTATCACCATACCTCCTTGTACTATTTCTTCAAGACACGTTTCTAAAACTTGCCAACCAAATACTAAATCCAATTCACAAACATTGGCAAAGCATTTATCCAACACTTCAACGAAAACTTGTATTAAATCCAATATCCCCAACTCTGATTCTTGATCATCGACTAAGAATACGAAATATAAAGTGGCATAGTGTCTATAAATGATTTTCAAATCCGAGTAATTGGAATTATCTAACAAGGGTGGTGGTGATAAAAATGAACATTGTGAATTTGATCGTTGTATAACTAATTTATGTATTTGTTGTAACAATAGCTGTTGTGTTTCTATGTCCACCTGGGTGTAGAATTTCAACAATCTCGGTAAGCCATCGTTGTTGAATATCAAAACTGAATTTATCATATCCTCATATATGTATCTATGTATGTATCTACGTATATGTATACAAACATATCAATTTCATGTATTTATTCAATCAAAATTTATCAAATGTTTTTTTTCCTGTGTAAGATGTTGTATCTGTGATTATAACCCGTACAGACTACTACTACTGCTGTACGTATATACAGACAGACAATGACAAGGAAAAGGAAAGGAAAGGAAAGAGCCAAGAGCCAAGTGGTAGTGTGCAATGATACAGTAAGAGGCTGCGATATCGGTATTTAGTAGGGTAGCACTTACATGTACATGTGTGTGGTGTCTGTCTATTACGTAATGGAACAAGGCTGTAACCTTGATCTGTGATTTCTTGTCTTATTGTCTATCGGTCTATGTATAGCCATGTATATTGTAGTTGTTGGCGGTGTTGTTGTTGTCAATGTTGTTGTTGTTGTGTTGTCGTTGCTGCTGCTGTGTCTAATTGAGACAAGGGAGAGAAATTTTGCACTTTGCGCACACTTCCAATCTTAGCCGCCGTTTTGATTCTGTTTCTTAGTTGGATTTTGTTTCTTTGTGGTTGCCAATTTTGCTTTGACTACTACCCAGCACTACATTCACCTATACACACCCACACCCTCCACGGATCAAGATTATATATACACACCCGTATACATATCACCATGGTCTTCAGAAAGCTCTTCAGGAAGACCTCCAACGGCAAGGACTCCAATGAAAAGATAGACACCTTACCTTCCGGTGATGTAAATTTCAACAACTCAAATGCAAGTTTGTCCAAGAACACATCGAATCAACAAAGAGAGATAAGACACTTCTCATCCTCGTCTTCAAGCACAACACCACTCCCACCTTCTTCCTCACATTTACCACACCCCTCCTCCCGTCAACAACAACTGGGAGAGGCAAAGCAACATCGTATATCTTCGGTGCCAACTTCATTTCTAAGACAACGATCAGATAGCAACGGTAACACTGGTGTACATGCCCATCATCGTTCACTCTCTTCTAATGTTCAAGACCCCTCGTCATTGATCGAGAACCCCTCGGTGCCAAAGGAATTGGTTCCAATCATCACTTTAATTCAAGCACAACAGGCTAGAATTTATTACGATGGTTATTTGAAAATGGGTGAAAATTTCGTAGAGTCGAAATTAAGTGGTACAGAATTATCATTTTGGACTCCAACTATCAATGAACCAACTTATATCAATTTGTCTGATGCCATTTTCCAATATTCTAAAAACTTGGATCAATTTACTTTAACTATACTTTTAAACAATTCTAAACAATTTATATTTGCATTTGATACAGTTGAAGATTTAAACGTTTTTTATTCAGCATTATTATTATCACAATTTGAATATCGTCAATTACAAGAAAGTTTCACCGGTCTGTTATTATCAGCAAAGGGTGTATTATTGAGTGATATTCGTACCATATTGGCTCCAGAAAATAGATTTCCAAAATCTGAATGGTGTGTATTAAGATTCCCATACTTGAATAATAAATGGATCAAATGTTATGTTGTTGTTCTCCCAGGTGAAAAGACATTTTTGAAAAATTCAACTTCTGGTATTAAAGAGAAACCGGGGAAAATTGAAATTTATACATCGAGTAAGACTTCTAAAAAACATTTATTAGCCACTATAATCAATGGAAGATCTTGTTATTCAGTTTATCCTGAGAGACCGGAATTTATCGATACTAATGCCTTGTTACATATGACTGGTAATATATATATCAATGAAGATAAATTACTGGAATTGACACTGAATGATCAAACATTAACAAAAAAATCATCAAATTCTTCATTACATAAATTTTCATCACCAAAATCTCCAATTGGATCAACACCGAATAACAACATGTCAAGATCATCTTCAGTTAATACTACTAGTAACAATATAAATTATTTCCATAGATCAGAATCATCTCAATCATTACTGTCAGAAGCGTCATCAATATCGAAAAAATTGAAAAATGCTAAATTAATAAGAACTTCTTTATGTTTATTAATCCCAGAAGCTCGTCCGTCTGTTAAACAATTCGATACAATGATAAGATTGTTGATTCCAATCTTGAACACTTTTAAATTATATGGTAGACCAACAAAATTCTTATCACAAAGAAATGATAAACATTCTTTATTATTTGGATTACCACAATTACCACACACTGAATACTTGGATTCTGAAACCTCATTGAAATTAGTTGAATTGAATATTACCAACTCATTGAATGAATCATGGAATACTGATGATTGGGTTCAAGTTTTCAAAGAGATGATTTTATTCAAATTAACAAAAGGTTATAAAGGTTCAGGTAATGTATTTGATGTATTCAAAGAAGGTTTAATTTATACAAAAGCTCAACGTTCAGATGAAGATATTTATCTTTCTGATAATGAACTGTTGGAATTTATTGATATGGGTCAAGAAGGAAATTCAGCACTTTCTTCTCCAAGGGGAACTTTTATAGATAGATCCAGATCAAGGTCTTCTTCATTTCAACAGCTTCCACCATCAGATCTCCATGGAAGAACCAGTTCCATTAACAGCAGATTGAATTCACCATTGGGTAAAACGGAGATGGATCCTAATCCATTTTCTCAACCACAACACGATTATTTATCTACAACACCAGTTCAACAACAGCAACAACAACCACAGCAACATGATTACAGAAATCTATTATCGGCTACAAATAATTTCAACGGTCAACAAGGTAGATCACCTTTACAAAATGAATATTACTTGGATGATACTCACCTGGATGATACAATCGATAGATACCTGGATGATACACTTGCTCGTTCATTTACCAGTTCACAAGATGAACAATTTATCGCTGCATAAGTGGAGCTAAATATCATCACCATCATCATCGTCATCATCATCATAAATATAAATATAAAAATCAAAAGCTGGAAAACAAAAGGATAAAACATAAATTTACAAAAAAAAAAAAAAAGACTATATGCTTGTTAGTTGTCTGTCTCTGTCTTGCCGTTAATTCATAGCATTGATTGACTATCCGAACCCCGTCATTGTACTATCTTGTTTTCATCTCGTTTGTTCATCCGTTGTCTCCTTTGTCTTTTGTCTATAGTTTTCTTTGTCAAATATCACCATGGTGTTTTAGTTTTTTGAAATTTCCTTTGAATTTTTTTGTCTTTTATGAGTGTCTTTCTTTCCTTTTTTTTAAATCACACACACTCTCTTCCCCTCCAGTATTATCCGAATACTAATCTTTATCACATATCACTATCAATTTATAACAATCAATAGTATAACTGGTTCCACAATCTGTACATGTATAGGTATATCTCTTAAACAATTTGGCAGTGTGAGTCGTCGTGTGAATCAACAAATATTCCAAATGAGGACGAAAAATTTTTTTTTCTTCATTTTTCAAAAAAATTTGTGTGACAAACTCAACGAAACCATTCAAGTAGATAGAGAGTTGGTGATATCAGTTATTATCTAGTAGTTTGAAATCCAGTCATCGTCATCTTTACAAGTATATTGTTTCAAGAAGTAAACCACCGTTTTGTAACATTGGAATAATAGTCATCATCATCATCATCATTGCAGATATCAAAACAATTAATATATAAAAGATAAAGATGAGCACATCAACTTGTAGGTTCTACGAGAACAAATACCCTGAAGTGGAAGAAGTTGTCATGGTCAATGTGCAACAAATTGCTGAGATGGGAGCGTATGTGAAATTATTAGAATATGATAATATCGAAGGTATGGTATTATTATCTGAATTATCAAGACGTCGTATTAGATCGATTCAAAAATTGATCAGAGTTGGGAAAAATGAAGTTGTTGTTGTATTAAGAGTTGATAAAGAGAAAGGTTATATCGATTTATCAAAGAGAAGAGTCAGCGCTGAAGATATTGCCAAGTGTGAAGAAAGATATAATAAATCCAAGGCTGTTCATTCAATTTTAAGACATTGTGCTGAAAAATTCTCAACACCATTAGAATCATTATATCAAAGTATAGGATGGCCATTATCAAGAAAATATGGTCATGCATATGATGCTTTCAAGATTTCAATCACTGATGATTCTGTATTTGATGGTATTGTCCCACCAACACCTGATGTCTTGAATGAATTGAAAGTATACATCTCTAGAAGATTAACACCACAAGCAATAAAATGTAGAGCTGATATCGAAGTCACTTGTTTCAATTATGAAGGTATTGATGCTATCAAGTATGCATTAAGAGAACTGGAAAATTTAAGTGATGAAAATAATCAAATTAAAGCAAAATTGGTAGCTGCTCCATTATACGTTTTAACAACACAATCATTGGATAAACAACAAGGTTTATCATTGTTGGAAAAACTGATCCAATTGATCAATGATATCATCATAGGTAAAAATGGTAACTGTAATATCATCATGGCTCCAAAACTGGTTACTGCTACTGAAGATCTGGAATTGAAACTGTTAATGGAACAAAAGGAAAACGAAACAAGACAAATTAGTGGTGATGAAGAAAGTGATAGTGGAAGTGATGAAGAGTTTCAAAAATAATAATATAATTTTTTATTTACATCTTCTTATCCCGATTACGTTGTTGTATAAAGTAAAATAAAAATAAATATGAAAATTTTTATCAATGATATCAGTCAGTCAGTCAGTCAATCGCTCTCCTTATGGAATGACAAAACCACGCTGATGACGATTATAATGCAGTTTATCATGGTGGTAATCTTTAGACATCATTGTTTTTCTTTGTATCGCACTTTGAGAAAGCCTACATTTGTTCTCTTTTACATACTGTGTCACATGACAATGTACTAGATGACTTTTTACACCTCCTAATGTTCAGAAATGCTTTTCTTTCAGTTTATGGATAAACTGAGGTATCATGGGGGAAAGCACAATAAGCCGTTGATGTTTTTGATAACCAAGGTGCTCTGTTTAACGATCGGAGATAATGTGTATTCTTGGTGTTGTAATTAACATACAATTAACATGGAAAGGCAAAAAAAAAATATGTATTAAAAGAGTAAAAGTGTTATTATTCATTGCTCTTCATCACTCAATCACCAACAAATTGATAATGAATATCAGACCAGCAACTCATGCAGGATCATGGTACTCTGCCAATCCAGAAAAATTGAAAACACAATTTGCCCAGTTTCAAGCAGCCAATTCGATAAATCCAATACCTTCCAATCGAATCCTCATCGGTCCACATGCTGGTTATACATTCGCTGGAGAAACGTTATCACAGACTTATAACTCATGGGACTCAAGAGGATGTGAGAAAATTATCATAATGGGTCCGTCTCACCATGTTTATTTCAAAGATTCAGTGATGCTTTCACCTTATGATAAGTATCATACTCCATTTGGTGATTTGGAAGTTGATAAACAAGTTGTGAATGAGTTGATCAAACTTGATGCTAAATTTTTCAAAAAAATGTCTTATGAAACTGATGATGATGAACATAGTTTTGAGATGCACATGCCCTTTATTTATAACAAGTCCAGCAGTGATGCAAGGAAACCAAAGATAATTCCAATTATGATCAGCCATTCCACAAGAGATTTCGAACTGAAATTGGCAACTTATCTATCTCCATATTTCAAAGACCCAAAAGTGACATTCGCAATAAGTTCAGATTTCTGCCATTGGGGTTCAAGATTCAGATACATGATGTATACCCCGTCGAAAGATATTAATAAATTGAAGAAGCTATCAGTTAATTATACAAGTGACCATTTACCCATCCCTATTTATAAAAGTATCGAGATCTTGGATAAAATGGCAATGAGCATCATCTCCACTAAAAGTTATTTGGATTTCAAAGATTATATTGAAATTACAGGCAACACTATTTGTGGAGAACGTCCAATTGGTGTATTGTTGAAGTGTATCGAAAATTATGAAAGGGAGACGGGGAAAACTGGACTGTTCAATTGGTTGGATTATACCCAAAGTAGCAATGTAGTTGATGCAGATGATAGCAGTGTCAGCTATGCTAGTGGGTATTGTGTGATTTGAATGTGTGTTTGAGAAGTTGGGGTTTCTATTTTTTTTTTTTTTT